>LQRL01120082.1:0-11505 GCA_001703475.1 Hydroides elegans
GCTTGTGCTTATAAAAGCATATTTTCTTTAATTTGAGGATACTTTTGCCAACTGGTCTCGTCAGTCCAAGAGATGTCTTCAGAAAGAAGTGAGTGATGATTCAAGATGTTACTCTGTTTTTCTTTCATCACATGATCTTGTTTATTTGCAAAATAGTTCGTTATTTGCAAAGTTAATTTCAGTAAAAAACTGACCATCCTGCATTTACGAATTGTTGAAGTTCACGGGGGATCCAAGGTCACTGACCTTCTAGTTAATGAGGATTTTAAACACTGGCCCGGCAAGTTCCTTATTGAAAATCCCGACGTCAAGTAATAAGAGTAACGTGAAACTGTGCAAGATGTGGCACACTGTCCTTGGACAGTCTTGTTAAAGACTTCTGTCTGAAGACTCACTGTGACTGTATTATTCATTGTTTGATTTTCAAACATTTTTAAATGCCGTGTTTCCTCAATATATTTTGTTACCCATTTAAGAAAAGTTTGTTATTGTGTTTTAAAATGCTAATTATTTTTCGAGATGTATTAATTCTTTCGTCTATACTGATACTCGTATTCAGTATTTAACTGTTGTATTGTAATTACATGTACTATGTTTTACTTGTCCTAAAGTTCAATTTTCAGAGCAATAAAAACTGTGTTTGTTTTAGGCTCTTGATGTGCTTCAAAAGAAAAAGTCCGCGTTAAGCGCGGTTACTGCTGCAATAGTTTCTCTCGAGGCAAGTACAGTTTTTATATATGAATGAACGTGATACTAAGTTCTTATGTTGATTATATATGTCTGAATATGTTCCTTAAAGCAACATTATAGGCCACATATTTAATTAGTAAACAGTATAAGCACATAGATAGCATAAGACTTGAATGTATAGTCTAAATGTACTTATAAGACCTCTGGTCATTTTAAAAATCGTTCATATAGATATTGACAGCATCGCGAACCATGTAATAGTATCATGCCTTAACTGCGTAACTAAATTATTTAAAAGGACTGCCCATGGACCAATGCGGGCACCGGATCCAACTTAACCATCGCTGGTAAAGTGGAGTGTGATGCAAGTATCATGGATGGCGAGTCATTGCAGTATGGTGGCGTGGGTGCTGTTATGGGTAACATACATCAATTTGTCGTTTTTTTTTTCGACGTGAATTGGAATGTGTTTGAGTCATGATGTTTCTTGTAAATGATGGGAAGTATTTGGTTTTCAAACTATGAGCTGTTGTTGTTTTGGTATATTTTTTTACCAAATAATGATCCTAACTGTCAATTTCCCGTTTTGTACCGAGTTAGTTTAAACAGTTTTGAATCGTTTCCAATTTTATTACTTTTCAGGTGTTAAAAATCCTATTTTGGTTGCTGAAGACCTGTTACAAACACAACTGCAAGGTGCCATGTCACTCGGTCGAATTCCACCTAGGTTTGCATAGTTATTACATAATTTTATGTGTAATGTTATTATCATTTAACGGTATTTGAGTTTAGTATTAAATTGCATGTTTTAAGAAATTTTATTGAAAAGATTGATAGAAGTAAACTGTAGTGCAAAGGTTTCTTGTATAATCTTATGTGTAATGTTAATATTATTTAACGGTATTCGAGTTTGCATGTTTTAAGAAATCCACTTGAAAATATTGATTGCTTTGCACTGTAGTGCAAATGTTTCTTGGGTCTTTAAGGGTCAATTTCACAGCCCAAGTCTAGACCAGGTTCCCTTTCGTTATAACATTTAAGCCTGGTTAAGACCTATGCTATGAAATTGGCCCTTAGGGTTTAAATTATAAACATACTGTTTATGCAAGTGCATGTACATGTATTTGTAAGCTATGTTCCCCAATTCTTACAGCACTCTTGTGGGCGCTGGAGCATATGAATGGGCTAAGCGAAACAACATCGAAACAACAAATCAAGACGAACTCATAACAGGTTTGTAGTTTAAAATCTTATAAGGGATGCATTCGTAATTTCTTGTGAAAAAAATAGTTGTGCTTAGTTTTTTTTTGTTTGAGGAGATCGAGATTTATAAGTTTAAGTTATGAATTGAAACATTGCAATATTTTACGAAAAATGCATTCGGACACCCCCCTTTTTGCTCATAGGTAACAAACACAAATCAACCAAATATATTTCTTTATTAGATTTTATTTGAAACTCAGAATTAAAGTTAAACCGAACATATAACAGTGATCCCTAGGTGTTTAAGATGTAAAAGATGACCAGTTTAACATAGTTGTGATGTTTATTTCAGACGCATCGAAACGGGCATTTATCAAACACAAACGAAAATTAGATATGCTCGAAGAGGGGATAAATCCCATCAAAATCAAACCCCGCACTAGTGATTTCGCCGTGGAAAGGGTAAGAATAAGTTACATCAAGGTATACGGTTTACAGTTTTAAAAACATAATTGATCGTGTTGGTTTGTTCACATTTTAGTTGGTTTTAATCCGTAGTATAAAGGGAATATAAATATCAGGGTGGCTACAACCTGAAAAATAATGTAATTCTAGGGGTTGCTGTTCCAGACCTGGAAAACACCTGGTACTATGAAATTCAGCCCTAAAACCTGGAAAACACATGGAAATGTCATATTCTCATAACCATCAAGCTATATACATTGTCACCGTTTATGTGTTACCACAAAGCTTTGATGTCGTTTTGATCTCATCCTAAAATTGACAAAAATAATGCCACGTCTCGGTCGCGCAGGGAATGTCGTTCCATTGGCCCTCGTTGCCAAACCGCTCGATAATCGAACAATACTCGTTGCCGAGGTAATTGTTTGGTCTACCGGGAGCCCACCCATCGTAGTAGAACCTGCAGCTTCCGGTCACCCATTCCCATACTTCGTCCAAGGGCTCGTCAAACCCTCCTATGTGAGCTTTGTTCACGCCTTGGCCTGATATAGATCAGAAAAAAACCCTTTGCTATGTTATATAGCGGTATATTTTGGAATTTAGTGTGAATACGAGTATACATAAGATTTGGACAATATGTTACTCCACTAATACGACCTTATCATTTAGGACACTTTGGCAAGTGCTGTTCTTTACTATCCATATTGATCAAGAAATGTAACGTGATAAAACAGTTATCGGATAATCAGTTTTTGAGTAACTTTGTTTGGAATTTGTTAATTTCATCGAATTCCATGTATATATGAACGCATAGGATAACATTGATGCATAATTATGATCAATACATATATATCTATACACTCTTAACCTTGTAGTCCAAATGATAAATACATAAAATAAGTCAGTAACTTGAAAACAGGTCTATTAGCACAAAGTAGAACTTGGAAAAACTTACCATCCATGACAGCAAACAGTTGATCATTGGTTTCACCATCACACACTTCAGCGAGTGTCCCTCCAGCTTGTCGGCATATTTGCAGCGCCGAATACCAAGTCACTTGTTCCGTTGAGAGCACGTAGCATAGGCCGTTGAGCGTTAGATCACATGACTGCTCCTCGCAAGTCGGGCCCGAGAATGCCCAAGTGCACGTGCACACATAGGCGCCCACTAGCGGAGTGCAGGTGCCCCCGTGTTTACATGGATTCGAGGCACACATGTCAATGACTGTTAAAATAATTTAAAGGGAAATAGGATAACAATGTCAATGGTTCAATCGGTTGAGAAATGTGATGCCTTTATTAAAGTCATCACATTTTTCAACCGATTGAATCATGACACGCTTAAAGGCTTAAAGCGTGTTAAAGTGTAACAATATCTGAGATGCTTCCATGTTAACAAGGATTCAAGGCACACATGTCAATGACTGTCAAAATAATGATAATATTATAACAGTAAGCTTTATTTCGATAGCTATAACGTATACAAACAGTATGTTAGTTAAACAAAATAAATAATAAATAATTCAAGTATGTCTGATTCAATCAGCTCAGATTTATTATGCTTTTATGTGTGTAACATTCGTGAAGAAATTAACTTTTATATAATAAGAATGCGTTGGATAAATCGGTTACCATTGGAAGCATAAGCTAACTCTTATGATGTTTCGTTTAATATTCTGTTCACATATACAATTAAGACGAAATTTATCTTAATCATTAAAGAAAATAGATTACATGTCGTGTGTAACTATGATAACTTACATATATATGTCCAAGCGGTTGCTTCTACAACGGCAAGATGTGTCCCAGAAGGTACCTCAAGAAGCTCACAAACATAATCTTTCCAATTTGCCGCAACACAATTTGGTTTTATCCCACAATGCACGCTACATTCAGTGATTGAAGATACATCAAGAGTATCTGTGATAGACGAAGTACCTCTCGAATTCGGCATAGTTTTGAAGCCACGAAATTGTATAGCTTCAATTATATTGAATCGACAAAATATCAAAATAAACGCAATACTAGCGAAAGCTGTCATTTTGATTCTCATTTAATTAAGCTGTGGAATGAACGATTGGCTGAAAGTGACTCTTAAATATAGTTACACTAAGTCTCGTTATTGCGTCACTGTGCTTTAGGCCGCAAAGTGGAATCCGGGAGAGGGTGTCTTTAGGTTTTTTCCTCTGTCCGTCCGTCATGCTTAGTTTGCACGCGTCCGAAACGACAGCGTCGTTCTATTTAAATTTTGACACAGAATTATACCAATATGGTGTGCAACGAGTGGTCATTTAAGCTTTGTAGCCAAATGTTTCGATAAACTTTTTGATAATTTTCAAAGCTGGGTAATTATTCAATGAACGCGCTATATATCCGAAGCCATAGAAAAAAATCAGTTTATATGCTAGAATCCATTTGTACATGCGAACGCTAAGGTGCACCCCTGGTCACGTGGAACATATGTGATTCACAGCAACTATTATCACGCAATGAACATAGTTACTTAGTATGTGCTTAATCTCGTAATCCAACTTGGAGATTCAGTTGATAGGCTAGAAACAGCTTCCTCATAGCGTTTAAGTCATCTCATAACGTTTGAGAATTATACGCTCGATGTTTCCAACAACGTAGCTCTCAGTAGATTACAGTTACCTTTAATTTAATAAAACAAATTAGGTCGCTTTAGCTTGTGGGATTTTCGTTTGCAATTATTACTAAGACTTTAAATTGTACACACGGGTATGGACAGTATATGTGTGAAGAGTAGGGTTTATTGTCCTTTTTAGACCCCAGCCAACCAATTTGGCTGAGGGCTATTGCAATCCCCCATTCCGTCTGTCCGTCCGTCCGTCTGTTAACATTTGAGATGCAGTTGTTTGTCCGCGGCATTTTGGTATGAAGCCTTTGTCCTAGGGTTCTGAAACTTCATACAGTGAAAGAATATGTATTGCAGATGTGCAACGTCGAGGTTTCATGTTGATCTACTAAAAATTGTCGACATTACGGGGGTTTGAACTTATACGAATTTGAGATATGTTGGGATATTTATACAGCATTTTGTCCGCGGCACTTTGGTATGAAGCCTCTGGCCTAGGTTTCTCAAACTTCACACAGTGAAATAATATATATTGTAAATGTGCAACGTCGAGGTTTCAGTTTGATCGATCAAAAATTGATGAAATTACGGGGGTTTGAACTTAGACGAATTTGAGATATTTTTGGATATTTATACAACACTTTGTCCGCGGCACTTTGGTATGAAGCTTCTGTCATAGGGTTCTGAAATTTCACACAGTGAATGAATATATATTGCAAGTGTGCAACGTCGAGGTTTCAGTTTGATCGATCGAAAAATTGCGAAGTAACGGGTGTGTGAACTTAGTCGAATTTGAGATATTTTGGGCTTTTTGTACAGCACAGAAAGATTACGCGTATATTGTGACGTTGTGAGGACTACGTTGTGTGGATGATTATTTAAGGGTAACGGTGTGAGAAAGAAGCTGTGAGAAACACGTTGTGAGCAAGACCTTGTCAGAAAGACGTTGTAAGAAATATAATTCAGTTGACCTGCTTCTTTCAATAGACAAATATTCGTGATAAAGAATGTTTTGCATAGGCTTGGGGCTTTGCATCTCTGATGCCTATGTTTTTATTAAACAATAACAAGATTTAGCAACGTATAACTGAACGGGATTTCTGGATTTGAAACCAAGTGCGTGTTGGATTAATTGTGTTGCCTTTGCGAAAGCTACGAAATGGTATAATGTGATTCTTAACACACAGATAGTTGGCCTACAGTTGGGGTCAGCGTCTTCAACGATGGCTTGTTTCAATATTATATCAGCTCAGATACCTTGCGCAGTTAATTATTTTAAAAAGAGTCCTATAAAAAGTCTCAGATCAATCAAATCATACTTTTGAATAGATTATTAGCTGTTAGTTAATATTAATGAAATTTTACAGGTTTGAATAGTGGCTAGACAATGAGAAGTCGGTCATGCATATCTAAATTGCGTTACCAGTAGCCATTGCAAAAAAAAGAGTGTCATGCTTTGCTGACCATTCATTCCTCATGATGCATACTCATATATATTTGATTTGTCTTTTCAATAGCTATGGCAAAACGATTATCATGATTTGATGACCATCAATTCCTCATTAAGCATGCACATGCATATTTGATTTGCTTAACCAGTAGCCATGTCAAAATGATGTTCATGCTTTGGGTGACTAAATGGAATTAAATCGAAGTTTCAGGCCATGGTTTTCTCTGGCACCCTTTTGAGTACACTCGGGGCTGATCCAGACAAATTTGAAAATGGGGCACCAATAAATAATTAATAAGAGCCGAACGGGAGTGCAACTATTTTTTTGGTATGGTATATCAGGGCCGAACGGCGGGTTGGATTCAGGTGTTATATTGGGTTAATATGCGACATTTGTGACAACTTGGAGAAAATTGAGAACACCAGAAAAATGAATTTTGAAATTTGTGTGGCCACCTTGAATATTTATACATGTAAAATCTTTATAACTAATATATATAGTGGAACCTCGTTAAACCGAACACGGATAAACCGAAATATTGCTTTAGCCGAACAAATTTTGAGATCCGAGGCTCTGTATTTTCTTTATAAAGCTTATCGGATAAACCAAGTTCGGTTAAACCGAAACGTTTTCGCCTGTCCCGAGCAGTTCGGTTTAACAATGTTCTACTGTATATGAAGGCCTATATACATGTAAAAAAATAACATCTCGCAACCAGGGTGACGCTACCACCGATGGCCAAACCGACGACAAGCCGCCCACATGCACCTCTACAACAACTACACAAGCACAACGACCCACTGAGACACAGGACGAACCGACGCGCTCCCGGGCCGACAGACTGTTGGACACCGTGGGTGCGGTCTGTGTCGATGAGAATGGGCGACTGGCGAGTGCCGTGTCTAGTGGTGGCATCGTGCTCAAGCAGCCTGGAAGGCTGGGGCAGGTTGGTGGTACATTTATTTATTTTGTAAAACATGATGGAAAGAAAGAATTTTGCAGATGGAAACGAAATTTAAGTCGGGAAATATTGCGAAAATAAAACCATCATTTTCTCGTATATGAGGGTGCTATATTGTGTTTGCGGAAAGGGGAAAAATGAAAAAAAAAATTAATTAGCATTTATACGTTAATAGCGAGTTATGAAATACATGTATATGTAGAACTTGATAACATTCATTTTCCAGACGTTTTTGAATCAGTCAACATCAAATATATATCTTTCTTTACAGGCGGCATTGTATGGTTGTGGCTGCTGGGCGGAGATGGACAACCAAAAACAAGCCACGGGCATCAGCACTTCAGGTTAGTGTCAGGAATAAGCTTGATTTTATATCTAGGTTGAAATACAATGAAATGATAATCATTTGTGTATCAAATATATTTGGATTAATTGATAACGCTTATCCATAATATGTTTTGTCGGTTCAGTGCTGAATTTTTTATGGTTGTCTATGAATTGAATGTGTGAATTATATATTAGATATATAAATTACAAGTCATTCAGAGTCGTTTATCAATCTTAAACTAAAACCTGTACCAGAAAAATGTGTTTTATCGTTATTTAATTGCCTTTCGTAAATAATAAAGATAAAGTGTAATATGGGTTTTACCGTTTTACAATTGCCTTTCTTGAACAATTAAAAATGCAGTGAAAATATGATTCTTGTAGGATGTGGAGAGCATTTGACGCGCACTTTACTCGCCAAGAAGTGCGCAAACTCCATAGAAGGGGACAACGATGCCACGGAGGGTCTCTCCAAGGCTTTTCAACAGGGTTTCCTCGGTAAATGTCCTAATCGTGTTGCAATATGAACTTAAATCTGTGTTGCGCTTTTCCTAAAAAAAGTTTAACGTGACCTTAGTCTTTGTCGTCCTTATTTCATAAATGGCCTCTATAGTTTGGAATGAAAACATGAAATGGTGCGGTTACAGTTGAGTGGTGTTTGTTTGTTTTAGACTCCAGATTCCTAACCGACGTTGACCAGAAACTGGGCGGTGCGCTTGCTGTGAAATCTCAGTGCAATGACGACACCATAGACGGTATGAAACATTAGGCTTCATTCTTATTTGTCACAAAATATCCAAAATGAACCAGTTGAAGAAGTTTCGCCGATGTTAACTTTTCGAATTAAGAAAAATAACATTTGCATGGCTGGGATTTTAGAGAGTGTCCTTGATTCTAAGTGTAAGAATCTGATTGGTAAGAAATACATTGAGATCATCATTCATTCGCAGTATAATAAATTCAATCAACACGTTCATTCAAAGGGAAGCAATTCAATAGCATATTGCATGATTTGAAACTTCTCTTGACAGAAGCCTTTTGTTGATTAAGATGCTTTGCACATGATTCACATCATATCAGTCAGCAGTCCCTCTGTAACGGGAGCCACTTGTCTTCGTTCTTGGTATGCCTTTGCCATTTTCTCTGTCACCTCTTCAGCGTAGTCATAAAACATGGCATACACTCCTCTCAGCATCTGCAATTCGATTTTGATGCTTTGTTGGATGGCCGAATTGTTGTTCGCTTTGGTTCTGGTTTGTCGGCGCTCGAGATTTTGGATTTGTCTTTGAAGCACATCCATCTGATCGCAAGAGCGGTCAAGGAATTTCTCGGCTTTACGCAATGAGAAACGTCGTTGCTTTGAAATCTTGTTGTTGGTATTCATTTTCATTGTATGTGTTTGTAAGTTGTTCACAAGGAATTGAATGAAGATTTGTAGCTGTTCCACTTATTTATATGATTATAAGGTATATGATTGGGTGTACTCCGTGTGTGTTGATGTGACATTACACAAACAAAGGCACAAGTGAAGCCCCCGAGTTGGCAGTGTCATAATTGCAATTGACTCTGCGCGATGTGATTGTCAATAAAAGGGTCTGTTCAGAGCATGGTGACATAACCCTTAATTGCAACTAAGTATATTTAGAGCATGAACAAGTGATTATGGGTATGAAAAATGTTTTGAGATTTACTAAAATATCATCGCATAAAATCACTTTCCTGTAAACTTATATTAATTTATATTTCCATATATAAAGATTAAAGACTTTGGGCTAACAATGTATAGCTACATAGAAAAATCAATCACTCACAGAAAAATCAATTCCACATACTCATTCATACATTGAATAGCAAAGTGCATAGTATATTTCAAGATTTGAAGCTTCTATAGACAGAAGCCTTTTGTTGGTTTAAGATGCTTTGCATATGATTCACATCATATCAGTAAGCAGCCCCTCTGTAACGGGAGCCACCTGTCTTCGTTCTTGATATGCCTTGGCCATTTTCTCCGTCACCTCTTCAGCGTATTCATAAAACATGGCATAGACTCCCCGCAGCATCTGCAATTCTATTTTGATACTTTGCTGAATGGCTGTATTGTTGTTCGCTTTGGCTCTGGCTTGGCGGCGCTCGAGATTTCGGATTCGTCTTTGAAGAACATCCATCTGATCGCAAGATCGGTCGAGGGATTTTTCGGCTTTACGCAATGGGAAACGTTGTTGCTTCGATATCTTGTTGCGTGTATTCATTTTTATGATATGTATCTAGGTTGTTCATAGGGAACTGAATCAAGTCCCGTAGCCGTTCAAGTTATTTATATGTGTACATGGAATATGATAGGGTGTACTCCGTGTTTGTTGATGTGACATTAAACAAAGAAAGACACAAATGAAGCCCCCGAGTTGGCAGTGTCATAATTGCAATTGACATGTGTGATGTGAATGTCAACAAAAGGCTCCGCTCGGAGCATGCTGACATAACCCTTAATTGCAATTAAGTATATTTAGAGTATGAACTAGAGATTATGGGTATGAAAAATGTTTTGAGATTTACTAAAATATCATCGCATAAAATCACTTTCCTGAAAACCTGTATTAATTTATATTTCCATATATTAAGATTAAAGACTTTCGGCTAACAATGTATAGCTACATAGAAAAATCAATCACTCACAGAAAAAACAATTCCACATACTCATTCATACATTGAATAGCAAAGTGCATAGTATATTTCAAGATTTGAAGCTTCTATAGACAGAAGCCTTAATTGGTTTAAAGATGCTTTGCATATGATTCACATCATATCAGTAAGCAGTCCCTCTGTAACAGGAGCCATCAGTCTTCGTTCTTGGTATGCCTTCACCATTTTCTCTGTCACCTCTTCAGCGTATTCATAAAACATGGCATACACTCCCCGCAGTTGGCAGTGTCATAATTGCAATTTTGCGTGTCAATAAAAGGGTCTGCTCGGAGAATGCTGACACAATGCTTTAATTGCAATTGAGTAGGTGTGGAACGTAAGAAAGGGATTTTATGCACGACAAAGGGTCATATTATTTGTTAAATAATACATTTTACTTCATTATGTGTGATTCGCATAATAAACAAATATCGAAATGTTTCAATTCCTTGTAGGACATCACCAGTATTTGTGAATTTAAGTTAAATATTGAATTGGCTTAACAATTGGAACGTTAAAATTATAACACGTATTTTAATTCATATTTACACATTATTAAATTCATGTAATGGACGTTAGTACATTTTCAAATTATCGGTTAGATGAAATTATGCATACATTATTTTTTTTTTCAAATATATAATTGAAGGTTATTTTTTGTGATTGGCTTTATAAACGATTATTGCAATGTTAATGTAATTTCTTGTATGATTCAACCACCAACTACGAATCGATGTACATGTATTATTAACAAATGCATTGATTTAGAATTTAGTGGTCTTAAGTGGTTTAGTCATGATTATTTAAGTTTACGGTGTTTGGACACTTCGGCCCCTACAACTTCGGCCCCTACAACTTCGGCCCCTAATGCCCCAAAAAAAAGACACTTCGGCCCCTAAAAAAAGACACTTCGGCCCCTCGAACTTCGGCCCCTACAACTTCGGCCCCTACAACTTCGGCCCCTCCAAAATGTTTGTTATTTCTCATATTTAAGGTTTGGGCGCTTAAATTATTAAACTGAACATGAAATTAAGTCTAATTATCCCCCGTGAAACGGAGGGATATGGGGTTGAGCTTGTCTGTCTGTCTGTCCGTCTGTCTGTCCGTCCCCCTTGACATAGGGTAGTTTGTGCACG
>LQRL01120083.1:0-10552 GCA_001703475.1 Hydroides elegans
GCAAATCCAAATTTGATGGGTGGGGGGGGGGGCGACTCGGGGTGTTAGAATGACTTCGAGGTGAGTTTCATATTCTTGAATCATATGTTTCCAAATGAATATTATTATTCTATTTATATATATTTGAAAAATACTATAATGGCGTTGGAATACACCCCGTGCAAGCTGTTTTGAATTGACATATTATACTTAAGAAATATACATTTTTCCATTAAAAATGGTGCTAAAACACATTTAAATAGCCGTTTTTCGTTATTTTGCGAGAATATGGTTTGAAGGCATACCTGTGCGTCTGTTGCATTACCATTATAAATAAAATCTCCATTGAGTTTGAAATCGCTCATAAAACATTGACAAAATGCGCGAAAAATGCGATTTCAAGGGGGGTGACCACTTTCAAAGGGTATGTACATGGGGGTTGTCGTGATTTTAAAAATCGGAAAAAAATATTTTTCGTCGTTTCTAATGTCACTACAAATTTTGAGACCCTTAAACCACCATGTTAGAATTAACGCACCCCCCTAATTGAAGCCAAAGTGAGAATTCAGAGAGAGAAGATCGAATTCAGTCGCTTTCAGAATTTTGTGTGCTTAACGAAGAGCAAGCGAGAACTAGGGCGAAGGCTGAATAATTTTGGTTTCACTATTGAAGCCAGAGTGAGAATTCAGTCGCTCTCGTTCTTGCTCCCATTAGTTATTGTGTAATAAATTAAACTATTAAAATCCGAGACCATATTTCATATCTAGTAACACTGTTTTTATCAACTAACTTTCTAGCATAATTTGTCTACTCATTTTCGCGTGCCCCAAACCTTCATATATTTTTTCCTCCAAATCAACGAGGACATTTCGATATCTGAAGCCACAACAGAAACTCAACTTTGTGTGTTCCATGCCTTTGTCTCCCCTAACGTTCTAGTTCATATTCACTAATGCTTTCTTAACAGGTTGAAGGAAGGTAGTCGGATATTTGGAGCAACGACTCCCGATACACTGTAGCGGTAACACTTCACGGTACAACAGTTATCATTTATTGTCATAGACAGACAATCAAAACTAAACATTTTCGAATATACTTGTAGACGCTGTCTCCAGCTCCCTTCCTATTATTCTATGTAGACTCCACTCCACGACGTTCTAGTCATTGATCCTTTTCTCCCTAGATTCAAAGATGGCAGTCGGATATTAGGAGCGACGACACCCGATGCTCTGTCACTACGGGACGGCGTCGTCAGGGGCAACGCGGTGACGCTACACGACAATCTTGCCCATTGTCATTGACGCATTACATAAACCACACACACATTTAACACATTCCACATCTAATCTCTATTTCAAGCTCCCTTCACATCAATCTATGTAGTCAACTTCACTGAAGTTCTAGTCACGTCATTATTATTTTTTCTTCTCAGATTGAAGGAAGGCAGTCGGATATTGGGAGCGACGACACCCGATGCGCTGTCGCTACGGGACGGCGTCGTCAGGGGCAACGCCGTAACGCTTCACGACAAAACAGGTAAGAAAATAAGATTCAAAATAGACTGACATTCTGGACCTATGTTCTTCGTTACATTTTAGCTTAACGTTATTCAACGAGTTGTTGCAAAATAGTGGGGAAAGTTGAAAGTGTGAGCTATGGCAAATGTGAATGAAGCATGCGAGTCAAGTTTAGAAATACATGGATTTTCAATAGTTTTGAAATGATATATTTGTTGTTATTCATTATTCAATTTGTTGTCGCGAAAGTTCAACAAAACCATTTTGTTTAACTCATGTATGAGTGAATAAGGAGTGAATATAGGCTATATTGTTTTTACATCGTTTACTCCGCTAATTTACTTAAGATATATTTATCAAAGACGTATCAATACTATATACATTTTTCCTTCAAATGTATTATTGTCTAATGGCCAGAAACTTGTAATTATGCCCTTTTGATAGCAGTCCATGTATATGGTAACAATCTCTCCTTCCGTTTGGATGGTCAACTGGTAAAGAACCATACATTCGGTTCTAAATGGCTGCATTTAATTGCGGCTTGAGACAGGAAGAAATTTTACTCTGAAATATATAATGACCGGATGTTGTAAATACTTGAATGTATTGTTAACATACATACTTTTTTTAGACATTGAACTAATAAAAATTGTTTATAATAGACTATATAATGTGATATTTGTTTAATAGACTCTAACACAAGTAAGACCGAAATGAGAGTTCTTTCCAGATTTGCTTAAGATGCTGTCAAACAATTGAGAATTTCTTGATCTTAATTCAAAACTAACATTTGTATGTTATCTGAGAAGTTTTAATTTTAATTAGCATATATCGTTACTGACAATGTCATTAAAACGTTATTGCTCAACTCAACACGTATACCATGGAAAGTTGTTTTTCCATTCAATATCACATGCATGAGTGCATCATTCTGAATCCACACAATTTACGAAAATCTTTCGATGCAATGATTGTTTGTCCATAAACTGACTTCAATCAATGTCGTTCTATGAGAATATCCATGAATAAGAATATTACAGTTGTGCGTGTTTCTAGACTCTTATTGCAATCACATGAACGATAAACACTAACCCCAACTTCTTCAAACGCACCTCAACTCGTAAACGAAAACTCGAAAGCGCATAACAGAACTATTTGCTAGGATCGCTCGTCATTGCTTACTAGATTCCCGTCCCTAATCGATTGTCAAAGCAATTAACAGCTCGAATGTGATTAATATGTGCAACACTTTTGTGGAAATTTAATGTAATTTATTGAATAATTGATTAATTAATAAAATGCTGATACATAAAAAAAACTCAGTGATCTGACACACATAACAGAATTTTAGTATGATTTGTTATGGCTTTTTGTTGTAATACTCATTACTAGCCATGTACATGCATATAGGTTTGAGACCGGAGTTGGAGGGGGTGGTGGTTGGGTTAGCGGGAGCCGAGGGCTTTAGTTATGTCTCACATTCATAATAACGATGACATCCCTAAGTGATTTATGCGCTGCTGTCCTGCTCGGTCCCAGAGAGTAATTTAACGGTTTTCAGACAAAGCGTGGGGTTTTGACGTTCAAGTATGGTGTTGCTAAAGAAAATTTGGTAATCAAGTCATCGCCGGCGATGAATCAGTTGCCCATAAAATATTCCGATTTCGATACAATCACAGAAGTACAAAGCAACATTTAACTTCACGGAAGCGTATATGCTTCTTCATGTCCTTTATAGTCTTTATTACAAACTCAAAACGCACTGAGCAGTTAAAATACAAAAAGCGTTTCTTATAATCGTTTGCTAGAAACATCTACAAAAACGGATTTTAAAACTCAAATATTACCACGCTCTAATCTATGTTTTAATGAATTATGCTTCTCCAATTCCATGCATTGTATATAGCCTACTATACGGGACATATTATGTGTTGCATTCTCTTTTTACATTCTCCATAAGTGATATTTGCTCATTTAAGTTATACAATTTATGGATATGGTAACATGCCTGCTGGATACAATTTTGTGAATTCCGATAAAATTAGTAAATATATCAATTTGATAGCAAATATATTGTGCCATTCATGATATTATCACAAAAACGGTTGGATTGTTACATATTAATTTTATGATCGAATACATTTTTGATCGAATTAGATTTACTGATAAATTGTTTAATATGAATATATTTCGTTTTGAAAATATCAGCCGCAGAATACTGTAGACGTCAAAATAACATTATTTGCTGTTGATTAAGTGTTTTTGCTGCAAAATCTACTTTGACGTTCCAGAGTATATTATATTACTTGTTGTGTCACCCAGGACATGTAGACTATCCCTCGTTTTCATAGCAAAAATAGGACCTTACACATAAAAAAATATTAATATGCTATTCAGGTAGAAATTCAGGAAATTAAAAAGGGAAGACAAGTTTTCTTTAAACGACATGGATTGAATGTGATGGGAAAAATTAGGGATGTTATAAGATTTATCGCTTATGGGTATTTGAAGCACCGACTATAAGTCCGACTATAAGTTGAATCATCGACTAAAAGTCCGTGAATCAGATTATTCTTATTTGAGTACTTTCAATCTAATTCTGTAACGGATGTTTTGCGGGATTACGAAACCTTTATGTGTTATATGATCATATAAAATATAATAATTATGCACAATATGTATTTGTGATTATTTTTTAAAACTAAAATTGGCTAACCTGGCCCATGCTACATTAACATTAACATTTTGGCTAAAGTGATTATTACATCAAGGGACGTTCTAGAAATGAAATACTGTACAAAGCCGTATTTTCCAGATTATTTCTGCTTAAAGTGAGACTTGATGGATTGATGCAAAAATAATCAACATTCAAAAAGAAAGTAAATGCTTTTGGATTGACATATTCATGAAAAGTGTGATCAAACTTGACTACTTGTCTATCTAGGACACAGCCTTATTATATATATAAAAAAAACAAATAAGCCTAAACTACAATTGCAATGAATGTATCAACTGTCTACAAACCTCTTCCGGATATTCCAGAAACAGGTATATTAGATTGTTTAAACCATAACTTTGGGGTCCACTCGTGAATTATTTATTTTATAAGAATCTATACGTTTAATGCATTTTACAATGTTCGTCAAAAATATTGGCTTACAAAATTATTATGCATATATGATGGACAATGGTTTCAGGATTTAACTACCTATATTTAAATTTAAGATAAACATAATTTTGAGAAATTTGTTCAAGGTTTTAGGCTGAAAGTAAAGTCACTCATTTTAAAATGTTTTTTTGGAAGTGGTTAGCATGTCCCATTTTCTACATACATGTATAGCTTTTTTAAAATCAAAAATGTGTAATTTATGTTTATACAATAAATAAAAAATAAGATTATAATAAACATGATTTAACGGAAATGTCGTTAATAAATTGAAGAGAGGCTTATTTATTATTTTGATAAGAAATAATGTAAAGCCTTTAAAGGCTGACAAATGATATAAATTAACTGTCCAAATAACATCCAGATGGTAAATATTATATTCGTACAACAAGTCCGTGAATTGTTGGGGTAACATGTGGATTGAAAACAACCTGTTATTCGCAGCGAGTAGCGAACGCAGTGTGGACGGCCTTAACACTTAAAAGGTTACATGCTTAAAAGTGCTTAGTCGAGTCTGTGCTACAGTTGTTATTTCGGAAAATCTACTCAAAATTAATTATACACAGTCTATCATTTAGCAAACTTTTATGCATTTTATCGGAGAAAGTTCCATTTGATTTTAAGATTATATTCTCATATTGATGTGCATGTATAAGGAGAAATACGACAATGATTTATATACCGGGTATGTCAGCACAAAGAAATAGGCCTATCATAATATTACCGAGTATCTTTATGCAAGGAAACATTAGCTTAACTCCATCCGTGTGGGAGAAGTTTTGATATTTATCAATATACGACAAGCTTTCGCCATATCCTTGAACGGAACTGCGGAAATCATGATTGGGTTCGCAAACCTCAATTTCGCTCACTTAATTTCGACGGGACATGTCTCCATTATTGGATTTTACAGTAGAAACGTTGGTATTATGGACAGCGTCACCCTTCATCATCAGAAATATAGGGAGTTTGGGTTTGTAAAATATAGGGCCGTAACCATTGATAAAACTGCCAAAGTGTGTCATTCTAGTCCATTAGACATAAACAGCAACTCCGCTAGATTATAGTAACTTCGAAATGACTTTCTCCTGTTGCTCTATATGATATTTTCTCGGATGTCCTTTCTGGTCGCAGACGTAGACGTTAAACATAGTTGCTCTAATGTCATCATATACTCGGACGAAAGACCGACGTTTTGATGATGTCGAGACGTGAGAAAAATCCCGAAACTTTCATATTGGACTAAATTAAACCGTCCTTTTAACGTCATCTCCGTTGACTGGCCTTATACCCACTCGGCAAAGACACGTCCTTATCATGTCCCCTCGACGTCTTTACATGACGTCCTATTTCATTCCTTTACTGGGCCTGTATGAAAGTTTGCCGGACGTAATTTTTTAGACGTCGCATCGCCGTCCATATCGGACATCCAAAGGATGTGCGTAAAAAACGTCCGCAAAGACTATAAATCCGACGTCCTATACTGGTCCGTGAAGGGACGATTAAAGGACGGCCTTTTATCGGACGTAATATTTATTACACGGACATTTTTTATCTAAATATCAAAATCATTTTATACATAAATATCATATATATACTTTTTTGACGAATATGATAGATATTCAACTGGACTATCATATTCCATTTTGTTATCAAAACATTTCCTACTATAAGTGGTCAAAAATCAAAATTTTCAATTTTCGGAGGGGTATTCGCAATGCTCTTTAACAATAAGTGTTTTTCGTAAGTTCGTCTTTTAATGAAGTCCTAAGAACGTCAGATTACGTCCCGACCAAAATATATCGTCCTTTCCACGTCATATTGGTACGTCAAGGGGACGTCAAATTTGCAACGTCATAAGAACGCCATTAATAGCACGTCCTTACAACGTCTGATTATTGACGTACTCTGGACGTGTAAATATGTCACGTCATGGCAAATCCGTCCCACTGACGTCATTTAATGACATAGCTAGGACGTCTCGTTTTTAACATCTTAGCGACGTCCTTATTGCGTCGCGGACGTCGGGACGTAAAACTACGTGATAAGGACGTCCTAAGGATGTTGTTTGCCGAGTGGGTATGGGCGATTTCTGCCGAGTTGGTAGGAGCCATAGCATGCATAACAAACAGGGTTATAACTATTGTGTGTTAAACTTTCCACTTGTTTCATTATAATGGTATGACCATCGACGAAAAGCCAGGGTTTGAGAATTAAATGCATTAAGAACAAAAATGCACGACTTACGTTTTAATTTGCTCTTTTGTAGCATTTCCATCAATATTTATTGTCTCAAAAACAATTGTTTTTTTTTTCTAGAAAGCATATGTAAAAGAATTAGTTAACACCATTTGATGTTCAATCAAATATTTTTTGTTGTTGGAGAATTGATCACTCCTTGCACTATAACTGTTTTTGTATGGTACCTTACTTGAAGCAAAATAATCGATTTTTTTTAAAAAGAAAACGAAAATACTTATTAATCCTTATAGAAAACCGTATTATGTGTCATGACGAACTGATTCCTATTCCGAAAGAGGCCGATCAACAATGAGAGGACGTCCCCTTTTGGTTTATATTCTGGACGTTCTGTCTTTGTTCTGTGGCGGATGTGGGACTAAAGTTTATTACTTTCACTTCCACATCATCTGTTCAAAACGAACTAGGCGCATCGGAGCAGATATCTTCGGCCATTGAACCCTCAGCCATTAGTATGTCACGTGAACTAGAACAAATATTTTCCCTTCTCAGACATAGCCACAGCATAGTTGCAATATTACCATGACTTCAGACGTACACAGGCCCATCATTCGACGTCAAAACGTAAAATGACGTATGTTTAACTTTTGCATATTGCCATATAGGACCTTTATTCGACGTCACTTCCGGAAACGGTGAAAAACGGAGTGTCCTTGTCAAATGTACATAAACATTGACGCGCCCGGTTCAAAATTGTCTTACATGGCTTGATTCGTGATACACGTATGTCCATAGAAAGCCGCATGGGACCAGATACCAGGGGTTATCAACCCTTTTGCCATTAGCATGTCATCTGAACTAGAACAAATATGACATATTTCATATAAGCTAGCCATACCTGCACCTTTCTATCCAGAAATAAGGACATGTAGAGCACATAACGAACTGTTGCTCACTAAAGGTGCACATCATCAGGTCCCATCGTATTAGGAAATATAAGCAACATGTTTGGAAATTTGGCTAGATTCGTTTAAAATTTTCCGATAACCAAATATATATTAAGTATGATTGTATTATTTGGATAACTTTTGACAAAAAGCTGCGGATTTAATGCTCCAAGCTGGCTTTCATTAATGGAAATGCTGAGCTTGCGTCAAAAGAAGCAAAATAAGTGAACTTCCTTGGTATACTTTAAATGGCCTGGAGATATTTAGTTTTGTTTATCATAGATATGTTTGAGCTATTAAAACGACATCATTAAAGATTTGTTGCAAAATATGTCGTGGGGTGCCCTTCGTTTTTTTTTGTTATCATATCCACTTATTGAAAAATGCACCACTGACAAGATAAATCATATCTGAACATTGCTCTGGTTTGTATGAGCTCGTTTGTACTCAAACTATGGTTACAGTTACCGCAGTCATAGTGTGAGCGAGGGTGATAGGACTTGCAAGGAAATGCCATTAGAGTTAGACACAACCCAGTCAACACAGTTATCTCACTGTGATATCACTGTGAGACTTTCATTTTCTGGAGTTAGACTTTCTCTGTGAGATCACCCAGATATCTGAACATACCCACGTTTTGAGGATCCGGTGAGTCTCGCCCCGTGAGACTCACAGTGCGTCTTTTTATGTGATCTTTCATAGATATCTGAACGTACCCATGTTTTGAGCGTCCGGTGAGACTTTCTCGGTGAGATTCACTGTGATATTACTCGGTGAGTCTCGCACAGATATCTGAACGTACCCACGTTTTGAGCGTCCGGTGAGACTTTTCCAGTGAGATTCACTGTGATAATACTCGGTGAGTCTCGCACAGATATCTGAACGTACCGACGTTTTGAGCGTCCGGTGAGACTTTTCCTGTGGGAGCCACTGTGATATTACTGGGTTAGTCACAATGCGTGGAATCACGGTGAGATTTTTTTGTGAGTGTTTTCCAGGGCTTTCCCTGTGATAGCTTTGTGGTAAACTTAGGTGAGTCTTTCTCAATATTTCCTTTTGAGTGTTTTGTAAATCTTTTCTTGCGAGTTCATGTCGATTTCGATCGTTCGGGATTTTGTTAGACTTTTTGGTGAAGTTCCGGTGAGATTTTCCAATGATACTATCTGTGTGATTTCTTAATGAGATTTTATCTCCTTTTTTGGTGACATAACAGTGAGATTCCACCTTGAAATTTCATTTCCTTTCTAAATGAGATAACTGTGTTCTTTTCCCTTGGGCTTTTATATCCTTACATTGTGAGTTAACATCAATATTTTTCGGTGGGGGTTTACATTCTTTCATTGTGAGATCACAGAGTTGCTTCCATATGAGGGATTACAATCTTTTTCGGTGAGTTTACAACGATATCTCTTCGTGTGTGTTTACTTTCTTTTTTGGTGAGCTAACAAAAAGATTTCTAGCTGGGCGTTTACATTCATTTTTCGTTAGATAACTGTGTTATTTTACATGAGCGTTCACATTGTTTTCCGGTGACCTTTCGGTGACATTTCTACACGAATGTTTCCATATTTTTACGTTGAGCTCCCTATAAAAGATTACGTATTTACCTATCCTTATTGAAATATACAAAATTTGCAATTAACTGTTTTTTATTCAATAATACTTATAAATTATGGATACTATTAAAGAGTTCATATATATATTACACCATGTATCAATACGACAAAGCACTACTACATCAACAAATAACGCACATTTTACATAAAAATCTAAAATTACAGTGCTGCAGTAAATTCTAAAAAAAACTACGTAAATTTGACTAAAGATAAATGCAGTTCATTCGGAACAAACTAAACAATACTACGTATAATCGATCCAAAATTAAAGCTATTTAACAAAGATTCTGCCTTAAATAACAATGCCATTCTCCACACAATACAATGAAATATTTCTATCACAAACAATTACAACATACACAACATCTCCAACAAGCAAAGCCCTTTACCTCTCACATGTCAGTTTCCCTTCCCTCTATGCAATAACTCGCTTTGGCTCCGACTTTTACTTTCTTCCGTCATATTCTCAAATAAAATAAACCACGCACATACTCATTAAATATCAATCTCTTAAATTACAGTACTGCAGTAAAATCAGTGCAGTCGGCCCATGTCTATCATTACTTGCATCAACTGCTTATGCATCAAGCTGATCTCATCTTTAATATATGTAGCAAATTTAATTTTTCTTTTAATTAGACATGAAACTGTTTTTCCGGATATATCATTTAACACCAATCACTAACTTAGCCACTCAAGAAGCATTAGCAATAATCACAACACTTTATGCACAACACTTGTAAAATGGATTTATTGTAAGTGCCCAAAGCACAAACTGCATACATTCATAACGCCTTGTTGATTTGGCTTTGATTCAATCGTGTGGTTTGCCTTTACGCACAGACCCGCCATTCATCTACACAGCACCAAAGATTTATCATGCGCTCATATTATTTCACCGGCAAAGCAGTATGCTCTCGTATAGAACACCTTAAATCATATTGAGAAGCCCCAGCGAGCGGGTCTGCACCGACCTGACTTATCTGATAGAATGCTTCAAAAAGAGAGTATATTAATGTGAATAGGATTAGCAGGCAGCGCCCCCTTTAATCCGTTCACTAATACGATCAATGATTTAGATCAATTTATTAAGTTATTCGCAACGGTTTTATTTTTAAATTGATAAAA
>LQRL01120110.1:9206-20044 GCA_001703475.1 Hydroides elegans
ACATAAGAAATACAAATGTTTTTGCCTGGCAAATGTCAACATAAATTAGAAATAAGCCTATAAACAAATGAACGTACAGGGATGAAAATATTCACTTGGCAAATGTACTTTCGTTTATCAATAACATATATTAAAATGAAAAAGAAAATATGCACAAAATCACAATAAGCATCGATAGAAAATGTGTTAATAAGTTTCAATACATTCCATTTCAAACATACATAACCAATGATATCATTTTAGTGATAAAAAATCAAGTAGATTCATCAGTGTAATACCCCATATTAAAGTCCGTCCCGCCTTGTTTGATTTCTTCGCGGCTGTAACCGAACTCATAAAATGGAGCAGGCCGCAGAAATCTATAATCAATATCAGGACAAGGAACAATTGTTTCATCAGTTTGATGTTTTGATTCCTCCGCAAGTCGGTTACATCCTTTCCCGTTGGTTTTGTACATTTTTTCTCTGAAATCACGAAGAGCTGTCAAAATAAGAATTACAATGGAGAGTTTTGCAAGGCGCGACCGGCAACAAAAAAGATTTTCTTAATCAAACGGAAACTCGTGTTCACAGTAGAATAAGGCCAGTGATTTTGAATGGCGTCCCTCATCACAGTTACAACCAAAATACTCATAGAGATATCGTATAATTAAACATTGTTGAAGTAGGCCATAAATTGCAATAGCCCAGCACACACGATTTTTATATCGCCCTTTCAGTCGCGTCTTATCATGTGTCAAATACAGGAGACATGTTTTCAGCATATAAGATTTGAATGTTGGTCGTAATACCGAGAATAATTAAGATTGGGAACACTGGTTGCAGTAGACGAGATATTCGAATAGCTTTTGCCAGTCTGTAGCCATTTCTTATGTATCTTGGAAGTGCTTTGATAATCTTGTTCTCTAATAGTGATACATATATGTGTCCATGATCCTCATCTGCTGCGAAAACAAGTGAATTAATATCGTTAAATTTATTCATATATACGTTATTTTTGAACAAAATCATCCAGATCAACTTTGTCTTTTGTGTTTGCTGGTACAATATCTATGCTTAATGGCATATCTAGATACTGCTTACCAATCCATAAAGCCTTAAGGCACGGAAATCTCGAATAGCTTTGAATACAAAAACATTTTTAATAAAGTCGTGATTTAATTTGCTGATTTTGTTGATATTTATATGATTCACAAATGATACAACTGATGTTACAATCGCTCGAGTTATAAACAACCATATAATCATATTCATCACTTTTGCATGTTAGCGTTCCTTCATTTTTGCTTCCTACTAGGATTGGTGTACACTTAAGTTGTTTATCGGAATGGCCAATACTCTCGCATAATGTACTCATTGTTTGCATGACTTTACCATATATTTCCTGGGACTCCGGCGATTTCTTAGTTGATCTCATTTTCTCAAACAACATTTTTATTATTTAGTATGACGTATCAGAGCTTTGTAAACCTTCCTCAGAAACGGCTGACGATGTATACGCCATGCTCTCATAGAAATCACTCAAAGATGTTAGTTCTTGTGTGTGAAATAAATCAACGATATCCTTGTTGAGACTAACAGCTTTGACTACATAGCGTTTTGCAAATAACTTAGCCTTTTCATCACTTTGGATTATATTTTCAAAGAGAGTTTTATGTTTCTTGAACATGATATCTATGTGTCGAGATATTCCTATTACTAACACATGCATTATCAAGTCAGATAAATCTTTATAATCAGTCTTTGGATTCTCTGAATGCCTCAAAAGGTCTCGATAGAATTTTTCAAGCTTGTCGGTCGTTTTATTCAAAGTCAAACGTATTTCTATACTACATGAACACCATAAGTCATCTAAGATGTTGAGTATTTTTATATCCACACCACTCTTAATAGACTCTATTAGGAAATTTATTATATGTTCTTCATGCTTATATGTAACACATTCTTTGAATTTATCGACGATCATTGATAATAAAATGTCATTATTGATGGTATCGGGTATCCATGTTTTATGTTTGTCACCACCAGAAATCAAAAGCTCTATTGCCAAATCATTGCCAAATTGAGATTTCATTAATTTTGAAACCATATATCCATCGCCGTTTTCAATACACTCGATTATACACAATAAGCTACGCTTAATATCGTCCCATGTTATCTTGTTAACCAAAAGACGCAAACTTAATTCATGTACATTGCCTTGACGAAATATAGCATTTATCTTTAGATTGTCTTCTACCCATGCGTATATGGAAAACCAATGAAATAAATTAAAAGAAATATCCATGTTATTTCGTTTACAAATCAACTCTTCATTTAAGTATTTTCACGTGTTCTCCGTAGCCAGTCATTAAGTTTTATACTTCGTATTTGAAACAACATTGATCGATTCAGAAAGCATAGAGATCGTGTGAGTTCTACATAAATATGCTCTTTATATATCTTAACTTAATGAATACTCAATATTGCTATTATATAAATCTAAAAGGCATTAGCATATATATCAAGAATTCAAGCAAACATGATACGCATTGTTACTGCCATAGCGCATACATGATTGGTGAACATGTAAGGGTTATGTCAATACCAAATCATATATATATATAATCACACTGTGTGAACTTTAAACAATACCTTTGTTGCACAAAATGTTCTTTTCTTCGAAAAATATTTACACACATTCTATGTGAACATATATGTTGATGAAAAGCGGAGTTAAGGTATATTGCAAACCATTAAAGCATACAGGGGAACCCTTATATAAGTCGTAGAGCCCCTGCTTTTAAACTCCTAGAGCCTAGTTTTATCTTCGTCTAGGATATGCTTCATATCTGACGTTTTCCCCATTGCAATAAATTAGTATCCTTTTTTTTACTGTATTTTATATGGAACTATGGATATAGATCCTTGTAAAAAAAGAGTTTAACGAGCTACTGCCTTTTGTCACCCTCAGAAATACGCAACAGATTCTTTCTGTGTTCCTAAATCTAATGAAGTATTGGTGTTTTACCCCTGATGGTAATTGCAATTATATCTATTTTAATATATACAAGATGAATGAAAGCAAAACACCTATTGTAATCAGTGGTAATTATCCAATGCTAATAGATGTCGACAAATACTTATTTGAATAATACAAACAATGAAAGTAAGCTCTTTGTTGAGCATTCGTGACCTTGTGATACATTTTGTAAGCTAAGTAGTTATTAGACGTCAGGACTTGTTATTTTCATAATCAATAATAGCATTAACGAATTGGTTCATCAAATATCAAACACAATAACTTTACAAAATTTGCAAGTCAACGAAAATCTTTCAACAACTTTTAAGGGATTACATTTGGCTTTCCTATTGTCAATACCGTATATTCAACATTTATCATATTTCAGATCTTGACTTAAATATATTTTCTTACTTGTGTGTGTAAATATTAAATTTTCATCATTTCTATTCAGCTAACACTGTAATTAAAGTTAACTTCTCAATGAATAACGTAACATCCTATCTGTGTTTTACTTTACTCAAAGGAAAAACGCGACTGTTAGTCTGTATAGCTTATTACACGTTAGGAAAATGAGACAAAAAAAAACGAACACTGATTTACTTATAGTAACCCATTCAGCCTAACTGTCGTGTTTTATCGCCTATATAATATTTGAAAAAAAAAACATACATCCATGGCCATTTGAATTTTATAAACAATGCTAACAATAGCCAATTAGATACATTCTATGAAGTTTTGTGGGTTCACATGTGTAGAGCAATTATGAAGGAACTATACCGCAATATTTACTCAGTATGAGTCATACGTGATAGCCTTTCCTCATTTGCACAACAAATACTGCGTATCGTGTTTATATTTTAGATTACAAAACGATTTCAGCTTACAGAGAAACATAAACAAAATAACTTGCATTATGTTATAATATGGTATAAATATTTGTTAATGGTTCATAGCAGTATGTAAGCACTGGCACATAATCATCGGATTATCATCTACATACTAATAATTTATTGCAATTAAAGCTTCAAATAAATATACACTTACGTTAATATATTAAATGTATGCTTGGGTGCAGCAATTTATAAGTAGGTAATATATTTTTATATACGAAAGCTTCATTGTATCTTTTCAATTATCTTGATTGATGTATATTTATTTGTTTTACTCATGATTCAAATTTTATTTGAAATAAAAACAAAAGTTAATTATTTGTTCTAACACAACCATATTACAAAGCATGTCGATCACCAAAATCAAACCGGTTATAGGTTAGCCCTTTTGTGTCATAGCTTACTAAACCCGTGACTTTCGACTGTCCGTCCCTTCCTTCAATGGAAACACTATTAGCCCGCCTGATTTATAACTGCAATATATGTTGTTGATTATGATGGTTTTTCCATGTCTAAAATCGATGATAGCGCTGGGTTTTGTCTTTTTAATAACATGATATAATCACGTTCATAATTAATGATGCAATCGTATAATGCGGTTAGCAATACACATTTGATTATTTATTAAAATCCATGCCTTACAACCAGAAGATGTTTACAACAGCCAACACAATCATGTATTAATCTGAGGATATAAACAGGTTTTTGAATTCAGAACAAATAACGATGCTGACAAGAGTCACTCCAAGAAGGAAGAACAGCGAGATGCTAGAATTCTCTGAAAATAGAAGAATTCGTCATCAATTATATGTGTTTTTTTTTTTTAAACAATATTTTAGTTATTTAAACACACTGAGAAGAATCACCACAAGAATAATTAGGAAGTGCCAGTACTCTCTAAACGCACAATTTCATGTAACAGGAGGAAAATCCAATTAAAAGATGTGAGTCTGTTCGTATCAACTCCTTAGTTTTGTTTATGCCTTTTATTTATTGTTTAAATTGTCTTGCTGAGAACAAACATACATTGTATCAATGGGCTTGGACATTCCAACATATTATTTTAATCACAACATATACCAATATTCAAGCATATGTATGTGTTACATGTATATAACTTATGGTTCTGATATCATTTTCAATTAAGCTAAAAAACGATTAGCCCTCATAATTAAAAACTTACTCTCCGAATAAGCCCTGCTCGATCGACGAAACAGCGTCATCGTTAAACACGTACATGTAGCTTTCATTTCCAGATTTCTTCAAACCAACATTTTTTTTTGTTTTGAATAAATTAAATGAATTTACATAAGAACATAATACAATTTTACTTACTCTCCGAATAAGCCCTGCTTGAGGAATCAGCATCTACATTAAACACGTGGTCATCCATTTGGAGAAAATCCACTTTCGTTGCGGTCACCAGGGGCAGGTCGCTGTGTTTCACCGGTACCGAGGTCCCTGAAATGTTATATACAGCTGTATGTGTGGCCTATGCATGTATTACTATGGACTACACATATTATATATGTATAGTCTAAACTTGTATTAAAAATGTTATTCTGTTATTTTAGATCGCGTTGTTTGGGTACCGAGTAAATATATAAATTAAAAACATTTATGTAACATATTATATAAAAGTATATGCGCAAGGTGGTAGATTCTATAGAGCAGATAATGTCCTATTGAATTTGTTTGTGCAGCTGTGATATGATGTTAAATTCGTAATTGATAAGGTATTGGTATAATGTAAAGGAAATAATTGTAGTTTTTTTTTAATTGTTTGGTTATGGTATAAATATTTGTGTGTGTGTGTGTGTGTGTGAGAGAGAGAGAGAGAGAGCAATAGAGAGATAAGTGAACATAAAGAAAGATTTGATATCTATTTGATATCAAATGCACAAAATATGACAGGAAAATCACATATTGGAATTGTATAAAAAAAGTCCCGTGTAATCAAACACATACCGTAGAATATTAGGAACGAAGAACATATCAGTATGGATTCACTATATACCGTAGTAAAACGGGCCCCATGCCAGCATGATAAACTGAGACTCAGTGAAATCAAAGGCTACATGATAAGGCTGAGGGTTCGGGCAAACCGTGTGTTTCAAGAAGTCATCTTCGAAGGATCCGATTATGTAAGGCTAGAAGAAAGATGCAAGTGAGAGAGAGAAAGAGAGAGAGAGAGAGAGATAGGGAGAGAAGGAGGGATATATAGATAGATAGATAGATAGATAGATAGATAGATAGATAGATAGATAGATAGATAGATAGATAGAGAGAGGAAGGAAGCGAGGAAGGAAGGCAGAGAGGAAGGCAGGGAGGGAGAGGGAGAGAGAGGGGAGAGAAGGGAAAGAGAGAGGAGAGAGAAAGCGACGGAAAGAAATCCGACTTGAGAATATTTGTTTATATCACTTGCACGTACACTATAAGTTAAATATTGACATATCGAGATAGTAAAATCAGTGCATTAATTGTTCCTCAACACCTACCATAATAAACAGTTCCCCACGCCAGCATAATGTATTGTGGCTCAGTGAAATCAAAAGCCACATGATAAGGTCGTGGGTCGGGCCCAACCGTGTATTTCAGGACATCATCTTGGAAGGATCGACTAAATGTACAATAGAGGGCGTTGCCTCCACGTTCGACTGCAGGGTCCACGATTCGCTCCTGAGGAAACATAATGATCGATTATAATATTTTGTTATTTAATTATATAATTATATGATTATATAAATAAAATAAGAAGGATGTTATCATTTCGCCTTTTAGAAATGACACTTATCGCTGCTTACGCGTAAAAATGTGTTCTGGGGTCTAGACGAATGTCTTTGCGACGTGTATTCGTTGAAGGGAACCTATCTGTCTATTTTTCACATAAGTGCAAAATCACATAATGCAACTATACAAATGGCAACAATATGATATATTTTTCAGCATTACAATTATGCAAAATGGTTTTTCGCTTTTTCCAAACAAGTCACAAGGACATAATCTTGAACCGAACGACTGAATGTACAATAAAGGGAGCTGCGACTACGTTCTACGGCGGGGTCCACAATTCGCTCCTGGAGAAACAATAGAGCATGTAGGGAAAGGTTTTGTTATTTTGTCTTTTATAAATCTTCATTTGGTATTTTCGTCTAGGCGTAGAAACAAAGTTATGCAAACGTCGCGACGATCCTAATTTTTAGGACGACACCTACCAGATTTGGTGCCACATTATGATTTGAAATGCCATTTTGTTCTTACTTTCTTAAAACATGCATATTGGACATAAGATAGATATAAATTACTCGGAAATAGCAAGATCATCAGTTAAATGTGTATGCATTAGGCAACCACAGGATGCTTTGCTAGAAAATATCATATTCTAGAAAATATTCTCACGATACTTGTCACCAAATTAAAGTGTAAATACGTCATGTTGATTTCAAAGGAAATTGAGTATCTATGATGAATTCTGACGAATAAAAAAATGCAATAAAATATATTAGAATGATATAAAAATCGAATATAGTCGCTGCATACAATATTACTTTGTTGAGTTTATGCGGCTCATTGTAATAGGTCGGGTTGAAACCATAATGTACTTCAGTTAGGTCGCCACTCTGAACACATGTCACGGTGCTGTCATAACCCTGAAATATACACATGCCAAATCTGTTTGGTTTTATATAAGAAGTGTACTTTGTTGATATTGTATTGTAAGAGCACAAAAAGTCTAAACTTAAATACATGTATGTCTATGTGCCAACGCACTGGCCTAGAGAATAAATGTTTAGTAAGATGTGTTTGTTTTTCATTATGCAGTTTCATAGACAACTACTTTGAATGCAAACAATCTTGTATCGCAAACATAAGAAATATTTAATGTATGTCAATGATATATTTTGAGGCAAAAAATCTCAGCAATGAAATGCTCACAATAGTAACTGAAAAGTTCGATGTTAAAAACATCATGACACCTGAAAGATCTATGTAAGTACATGTACGTGGAATGTAAAGACAATTTTGCCCTATGGTCAAGCAGTTTTAAACGAATAACCTTATCAATATTCGCAAATTCATATACCTTGCTAAAGAAAAGCATAACATGTTAAATTAACATTTTCAATACAATTGTGTAATGTAATAAAAAGTAACTGCAAACAGTATAAAAGAATATAGTGTTTTGTTTTATAGTATTATATGAAAAGCTTTTGAAGTATATGTATCATCAAATCATTTACCATTTTGGTATCATTTGAGAACCCCACAGCCAAAAAGGCAGGCGCGTCTCTAACGAACACTTCGAAATCGATCATTCGCGCGTCCATATCCGCTTTATATGTAATCACGTGATTGCAATCGTTCATTGGACATCCGGCTGGACTACGAACGCAGCCCTTATATATTCCGCAAGTGTCCTCTCCAAGAATGAAGTCCTTGTTTGAAACAGTGTCTTCTATCTATATTCAAAAAATGACATAATAAAATGGAATCAAAAATTAATTAAAAAGGCCTCGTGTTTGTTATTACTCATTTGACATCCGGACCGGAATTCGTAAGCATCCCTTTGATGTCCTTGTGCGAAACGATGTCTTCGATCTATAAAAAATGAAACTGTAAATGAAACTGTAAAAATGATAATGAAACAAATTTGATAATAAAGGTTCCATGTTTCCACCACTCATTGGACATCCAGTTGGACTTCGTATATAGTCCTATGTATAGTCGCATATGTCTTCCCAACCATGAAGTCCTTGCTGTAAATGGAATATTCGATTTGTGTAGAATGAAATAACATTGAATATTTATTTCGAACTGTAAGTTGGCTCGATACAAATGATTTTTGAAGTTGTTTTGGCACAAGTTTACCATAAAGTACCGTGCCAAATGATCACAAATTTCATAATTACATATTTTATGCAAATATGTTTTATACAATTTACCCTCATTAAGTTTTATCATTATTAATACATAGCAAACTCGAAAAAAGATAACCTCTAGTGGAGGATAGTTGACTTCTGACGGCTGATTGGCTGAGAGGATGTTTGACGTCACGTTGACCCAGAAATGTTGGAAATCCTTCAAAATGGTGCCTCTAAATACATATCGGTTTGATTTAATATATTGCAAAATGCCATATAGCATTATATTGATGCATTGGTGTTTAATTCTTATTCGTATATTTCATCGTTAATACAACCTTTTTCTTTTTTACCACTCATTCATCCTCACATGATGTCAGGTAACGTCAAAAGCAGGTTCAAGGTCAAACAAATATTGCGAGAATTATTGGTAAAACTTCGCTATATGATAGAACTTATAAAAATCGTTTAGAGTCAATTTTCTTTAAAAAAAGAACACTGACATTTCATTTAGCCTTTATATATGCACGAATCACTGTATCATCATTACCTGAAAATAACGTCACCCACTGATTGAGCTGGAGCAACCCAAGCGATCGTTAATTCTGTTCGGTCGTCGTTGGTCGAATGCGTGAAACAGTTCTGGAACAAAATAAATGAATGACGGCTTTGATGAATGATGTTAATAAGTGCTTAAATTGTTTAAATCATATATAAATGCAATGCATGATCGTACATTTTAAAGCTGTTAACAACATCCTTACAAATAAATCTAAAGTTCCCAATTAGTACATGTATATGTTGCCAAACAGGAAGAGGAAGAATACAAATTTCAACCATTACGTACTGACCAGAAAACAACTGTAACCCTTAATATTTTATTTATTATCTTCGCAATTTATGGGCTAAGTATGTCCACTGATGCGTCGTCATTGGGCATCAAATAATTGAGCGTTTAATCACTTTTCAGTATTAAAAATTGTTAATTTAATCAATAAAGCAGGTGTTATTTAGATGTTATCTTAACAAAGTGTCAACACGTTACCCCCATTAAAATGCATATGCAGTAATATGAAAAAATAAAATTATAGTAAGTATCCATCCGTTTCACCATTACATTCTGTAATTTGAAGGTCATCTCATTACCATTGGTAATTTAGTGGTTTACATAAATGTTGTTTTCGTATTATATTACTAGCATATATCTGTTTGAAATGGCATTGGGATAACATAATATTTGTAGCAATAAGTAAAGTGAACGAACTCCTGTCAACCCCTTTACATGAATATAATTCACACGTTTCAAGGTTGATAAACATCTCAATTGCAACATATATGTTACATTGCTTGATTATGAGCGAACAGGTTATAAGTGTCCAAGAATTATCTCGAATCCAGTAAAATATGTTTTAAGCGAGTAGGTATGATCATTGAACTACAAAACCACGCTTAGCGGCCATATAGCAATGGAGCAACATTTTTTTAATGAGCAGCTGTTTGATCATGTGCTATCCGCCCCCCCCCCCCTATAATTATATCATACGCCATGGTGTTTATTCATCTACATTTGTTATCAACATAGTATAAAATCAAAGATACGTTCCGGAATTCTGTGATGAACTATTTTCATTTTAATATATATTTCTTACAGCTCTTGCACAATTAACGTTCGAGAATAAAACAAATATAACCTTTTGGTCGAGTTGATCAGGATACCACGAACTGAGCCGAGTGTTTTCGGGCGCGTTCCGGAATTCTCCGATGAATTGTTCGACGTTTCCACCAACTTGCATCGCTCGCACTTGGTAACCTCGGAAAGTCTCGTTTGAGGGAGACCAAATGCGAACTGAAAAAGGAACAAATATGGAAATGAATAATTGATTCTTATATAACGTTTTTTTCGTGACTTACTTTCAGTTTGACCTTCAACGTGTTTGGTATATGGCCTTAAAAGGACGTATTTTGAGCTTATATGAAGGTTTTCCGGCAATAGAAGAAGCATTGACAGATGTACGTCCATTTACGGTTCTAACGTCCATTTACGGTTCTAGGGCAAATGCTTCAAACAAAACCCCCTACCCCC
>LQRL01120144.1:0-13999 GCA_001703475.1 Hydroides elegans
GGGTTGGTTGGTTTGGGGGTTTTGTAGGGAGCGGAGGCAGTAGGCGTGGAAGGAGGTCGGAGAGAGGCGCAGAAAACGCCATACTGTTTAAGTAGATGGGGATTTGTTATTAGCGGCTTATGATTTAACAGTAGTTTTTGGTTATTCGTGTTCATATTATATACGTGTTATTAGTTTTCACAAATGCCATCATTGAACCCCGTCAATTTCAACGGGGTTTCTGTATGATTTGATCATTTCAGTTGGCAACCGAATCAACTGAAATTTAAATATTCATTTGACGGGTTTCGGACTTTTTTATGAATATTTTTTGAAGTATATCTCAAGGCTGTTTTTTTTGTGTGTGTTTGTCGACAACGAAGTTAAAGGAATATATCAAAGGTTACGATCCAATAGATTCTAGTCAAATTGATTCATTTGCACACATCTCTATGGATCATACAGTATATCGTGGGCTTTGAGCCGGTTTTGCGAAGTTGGCAAAATACGGAATTTCTTGAGTTTCAATTGTTTCCTGGAAACTACAAACTTCGGTATAGAATGCAAATTGTAATGCGATCAGATGTTCTTGCAATTGTTTCCCTAGATAAACTTTTACTTCGTTATAAGCCAATGATCATCTTCAGAAATATACCGATAGAAGCCTTATCCCCCTCTTTGATATGATTCGAATATTGTGACCAAGACCACTAATTCTCAAGGACAATTTTGATATTCCTTCGAGTCTTCTCCCGACCCGAAACATTGTTTCCTCTCTTATAGAATTCTACTTTAATCACTAAGAAAATTATGCTGGGCGGACATTGAGTATATTTTGAATATATCTAAATGAAGTGTATGCATAAGTTTGTATGACAAATAATCCCAACGGTGGTTGCTAGAAATAAATAAATCGTTTATATTGCCCCTGTAAAACACCAATGAAAGAAAAACAGGAACTAAACCAATACTTGACTTATTAGTTTTTATTTACCGGGTATTCATAGACCTTTTTGAAAAACACATAATTATAACGCATATAAATGAATTTGTCAAATCTCATCCCATCAATGTTAAATTTTATTTGAATGCAAATGAATCATAAACATGTTCTATACAAAATCACAGTAAAAATTGCATTAAAGTTTTAACAGGAAAATTATAAGGTCACAGCAGAAGGTTAACAGATAAATATGACTGTAACAATAATCTCGTATTTGAAAAGATACCAAAAAAATAGCTGCTTATAAAATGCTTAGTGATAAATATTTAGAAATGATACGAACGTGAGTATCAATTTAACATTTGTTATGAATAACTTTTTTTCTCTAGCTAAGACCATTTTGGCTAAGCACTCATTGTTTGAAGCATCAAATTATAGTAATATTTGAAATATACAATATCTTTGAGTAATATCTTTATACAATTTTTATGCTAATTATTATTTTATATTTAGTATTTTCCACTTAAAGGGAGAACTTTATCAATTTGATTATCTCAAATAAAAGGTAAAATAAAAATATTTTCAAACTACATGTATAAAATTGTTAAAATTTAATAAATGTAAACACTCAAGTCAGGTATAAAATGAAAAAAAAAAACAGAAATCATTACATAACATATATATGACTCTCTCATCATTTTCGTCCCATATTTCTCATAATTTTTGTCGTTATTCTTCAAAATGAATCTTAACACAAAAATACAGTCCAAAAGTAAATCACAGAATTGCTTAAAATATTGAGCAAACATATTTCAACGTTTGTGTTCGTATATTAGATACTAAAATCACAATAAAGGATTGTAACTTACGCTTGATCTAATTGATTAATAAGTTTTTATCGCTTTTAATGACAGATTACAAGAAAACATTTTGAATCAATATTATGTAACAATTCAATTCAAGCAAATCCCTTTTGTCCCATAATTCAGATATAAGCAACACGCATATTATGCAGCTCTTATAAGAGTGTACAGTATACAGTAAACATTTTACTAAATAAGATGTAGTCTATCCATAACATATACATGTATGAAACCGAATAGAAACTCAACTACCGTCACGTATACATTAATGTAAATATGAAGGAAAAGTTTTGTTCGACCCTGAAGTATGTCTTAAGATTTAAAGGTCGACGACATTAAACCATAAGATCATATTTTAATTTATTTCTTCAAGCTTATTCCAGTTCAATGATTATTGTTTCGAATCACAGTATCTGAATACGATTAAATTTGATGACATTGTTTTGCGTGTTTCCGTTGCACATTTCAATTCAAACGGACTTTTTTTTAGATTTACCCTTGTCCATCATTATTCCTTACATTGTTTCTCAAACACAATCACTATTATATGACACTTAATTATGCATCCGTTACCCATTATAATCGATAACAAACTCCTTTAGTTCTTTCCCATTGTATTCGCGGACAAAGAGCGAGTTATCATGAACCACGGACCAAAACGGTAGCCGAAGACCCTGCTGCACATCCAAGCACCGCCATTGGCCGTCACTCGTCAACGTCTTCAAGTGATTATTGTTTCGGTCGGCCATCAGCACTGTGCCTGTATCGTCTGCGCCGCATAGGTATGGCCCAGAGAGCTGATCCAACCCTGAACCGCATAACCCGTGTGAGGCGACGAGAGTGCCGTCATGGCGGTGCTGATAGATCTTGTGGGTCCCGGCAATGGCGATGAAGATATAGAGCGGAGTCACTTGAATAGTGTTTGAATAGTTGCAATTGTAATCAATAATGGCGAATTCACTCTCCTGTGTCACGGATGCCCTGTCAGCATTCAGTTTTAGGATTTGGAGTTTGCCGTTGCTGTTGTTGAGAATATATACTTTATCTTGAAACACAGCGACGTCAAAGATGTATTCACGCATGAGTTGAACCTGGTTGCCACCGTCCATGCTCATTATGAACAAGCCGTTGCGAGCGGCCAGGAGGATATGTTGATCTAAATGCGCGATCGCGTAGCAGTATTCAATGCCGTTCAACAATATAGTGTTCTTCTTTGTAACGTCCATCGAGTAAATGTGTAGTTTGCTTGGCTTGGCACACTCAATAATCCACAAAGCAGTATTGAATTTTGCGAATCGGAAAACCTTGTGTTCCAAGTTGTGTGTCCGTCGTTCTCGTATTCGGACGATGTCACTGAAGCGGTGGATGACTCTCGATGCATTGCCATCAACAACTTGTCTCCCCGCCGACGTCCGAGGTCTGACACTTATCATCTTTGCCGCCGCGTTTGGTTGAATATTTTCCATCGAACCAATCGCATTAGTTCTTTCATTTGCGCATGGGCTGAATCGGACCGTGACATCAGATGAATAGTCGCATGGCTCTTGCCTCTGTTCCACTTGGGCCTCGAGGCTTTCCCGAACCCCGAGCTGCAATGCCTGCAGGAGACTGGCTCCTCCCAATGATGTGAGGGTTGATTCCACGATGGCTGCGATAGTGCGTTGGCTGTCCAGCTGTTGATCGAGCGACGTGTTACACGTGGCCATCTCGGCCAGCTGTTTCGCGCGCTTTTCCGCTAATGCATCTTTCAGTTTCCGCCCATCCGCACGAGCTTTGCGAATTAGTTCCTCAACGCGCTCATCGATTTGTTTCTCGATCGCCGCGTATTTATCTTCTACGCGCTTCTTGTCGGTTTTCAGTTTGGAGGCGTCGCGTTCGGTTTGAGCGATTTTCTCACGTACCAGATTTTGTTGTTGTTGAACTCCCGGTAGGAGGCGCTGAATGGCATCGTCGATGGTTTCACCCTGGTGGGAATCATGTTGCGTGCTTTTGCAGAGAAAGCAAATCAGTTCATTGCATGGCTTGCAGTATAACTCGGCAATTTTGCCCTGGTGTTTGGAACAATAGACGTGTCTGTCTATTTTCGGGGTCGCGCCTTCCACCACGTGTTCCCAGGCATGGTGCTTCATGAAATCGAACCCGTCGTGGATAGTTTTGCAGTCCTGGCAGAAATGCGTCTTGCAGTCAACACATCGATGCGTGGCCGGCTTGTCTTTGCATTTGTCGCAATACTGTTGGTCCTTCTTCAGGAGCTCAACGATTTCAAGCAGCTCGCCGATAAAGAACATGGACCGCATCTCATTCTTCCTTGTCTCATTGCGGCACAGTGGGCACTCCAGCACGGGGTTAAGCCTGGGGTTCCCTCTCTTGGGCGGCAGGGCATCGATGCAGGTTTGGCAAAAGAAGTGAAGGCAGTCAAAGGCCTTAGGGCGTTGGATGGTGTCGATGCAGATTCGGCATTTGAGAAGATCTTCGAGTTTCTGGGTACTCACGTTGATACTCGCTGCGGCCATTGTTGTGATGGGTGGACTGAATCTGAATTTAATGGCAAGTTGCACTTATTAGGAGGGATGTTAAAAATGAGCTATATGTATGAAACGTTAGGGAACTCTCGCTACATATACTGTCCTGTGAATCTAAGCTGCGACGATCGTCTCTAGAGATTTGCAAATATATAGAAACTTTTGTCTCGAAAAGTTTGCAAATATTTGCAAACTTTCAGGAACTTTTGGAAACTCTCGTAACATTGGGAGCGAGTGGTGTTTGTTTGCATGTCTGACATGTGCGACCACATTACAATGCATTGGGATTAGTGTCATGATTAGTGTTCCTATGCGATTAAGCAAGAAAAATACCCCACTGCAATTTGTTTTATTTTATCTTATTTTATTTTTTAATTAAATGATATTATAAAATCTGATTTTCTCTTCATAATACCCTTAATATTTAATAAGAATTTTGTTATTAATTTCACTCTAGTCTTGTTTCATTTGAAAGAGGGATTCCCAAATTATTTAATATGATGAAGGTGGTAAAAAAAATAATACTCTGCGCATCCTTTGTAAAAAAAGTTTGAAAATGGTTAATCGCTTTGTTGTTTCATGTATGGTATATACAAATCTTTGTGGTCAATAACTCAGCATAAAGCCTATCCTCCATGGGTTTGACCAAATGATCTAATTGAGATGCCTTGCTCCGGATAATGTTCTACATCACAGAAAGGGGTGCAATGCGAAAACATACCTGATAGCTTTACTCCACACATATTCAAGTTTAGTAATATTGTATTGAATTGAAAAGGAAAATAAATTATGTAACTTTTGAAGAGGCCTGTTACTTTGCTGAAAGAGGAATTTGAATAATATATGTTCTCGATGAAGAATAACTCCATGTCTATCGCTCATCTTGAGACTCTAAATAAACAAGGACCCTCCAACAATGCAAATAAGCAAACACGGCGGACCAGAAGGCTATGAAAACTTTTGGAAACTTTTGTCTCCAAAAGTTTCTGAAAGTTTGCAAATATTTGCAAATATTTCCAGCACATTTCAGAGACGATCGTCGCATCTTAGATTCACAGGACGGTACGTACATGTAGCAAAATGAATAGTGTGGAACATTTTCGGAACTGTCTAATCGAAAACTTGAAGGTCGCTGAAAAGGAGAACCGTAATTTACGGATGTATAGCCCGCGGGTTACACACCAAGTTTTCTTGCAAAGCTTTCTCACAATGGTGCGGATAATTTACCAGTACGGTACTAGTGCGCCATCATCACAACGTTTTCCTTGAATTTGATAAGGCGCGGGTTATACACCGAAAACTACGTTATCCTTCGGGATATAAAGCGAAGATCAGACTGCGTTCCACAACATAATGGATCTTCATTCTCCTTTGCAGAAAGAATCCAATATTTTCATAGCAACTAGTCAACTTTCGACTTGGTGTCTTACATACATGTACATGTATATAGGAATAGTGACATGGTGTGGGCCGAGGAATAGGCTTAGTCCTAAGACCCGTTATAGGTAAATAGGAAGGACGACATTGGTCAAATTAGATGATTCTCAGCTCAAAGCTATTGACCAATTAGGTGGAAGCTCCAACGTGAGAATAAACTTTTAATCAAGCTTTAAATTAAGGGATCGCTTCCAGGAAAGATTCTATGTGTTTCCCTTTGGGTTCCCTTGTTTTTTTCTTGGGATATTGTTCATAATTTTGTTCAAAGACCTGTTCATTACACAATGTCTAGTCGTCTGATCAGGCAAACGGATATCCGGACGGACAAAATTCCCAGCAAAGAACTATTTACCATACTAAAACTCGGTGTGTTACAATTACCGTTAAAACGGATAGTATACCCTGGGACATAGCAGACAGACGGGTCCATGGTGGGACGATCGAACGGAATAAATTTCGAGAAACTATTAGCTTTGTACCATATAACATCATTTAACAGGATCAATAATAGGATCAATAAACATATATACAGTAGAACCTCGTTAACTCGAGCACGGTTTACTCTATTATCAGAAAACTCGAAGTAAAATTAAAGTCCCCTCTATGTTATATGAGTTGCGAAAAACCACGGTTAACTCGAATTCATGGATAACTCTGTTTCATTGTACATGTACGTGTTGACTCAAACAAGGATAAGTTGATTTTACGTTACACCTGAGAGGATTAAAAGGCTCATCTTTCATTCATTAAGTCTCATGAAACTATGTTTAATTCGAATTCATGGATCACTCGAAGTCAATTTGGAAGTCCCGAGCACAACGAGTGAATGAGGCTCTATTGAATTGCAAACAAATGTTAGTCTAGAAAATAAAGGTTTTCGTTAACCGTGGTTTAAACTCGATAAAACAGGTATTTAAGAGCCCTAGCGTTTCATAACACTCTTTAAATATTGATGGACATCAATTAAATTATTGCAAAGAATGTGCCTTAATTACTTGAAATGAATTATAATTATAACATGTGTGTTTTTGTTTTCGAAACAATACAATGTATCTCAATTTATATTACTGAATTCTTACCTCGTTTTTCGCTAAAATCCGTGTTTTTGCAGAACAATAGATATTCGAATTGAGTAGAGATCGAGTTCAATCTATCACTGTTTTAATATGCCACACTATGATGTTAACTTACATGTGTATAAGTTGTGTTATCTTTATGTGTCTTCTAGCCATATGATTGCAAAATGGAGACACATTTTTGATGAAATCATCTCCGAAGTTTTATCTCCTAGTTAAGTTCAAGAAAACACTTGAACGTTTTAAAGAAAGAGGTGGATCGTATTGAAAAACCTCTCAAACAGGTCCAGTCTGTCAAATTGAGACCGATATCACGATTAAAATTATGCTTTTTCAAAAAAAGAATCTTTCGTCAGACGTACAGAATAGGAGTCGCAATGTTTTCTTTTCCTTCGTTTAGTATCCGTTATTTAGACGCATAATTTCATAACAAAAATGTAGCATTTATATCCATTGCATAGATTATCGATTTTAAATCAAAACGCCAAGATTGTGATATACTGCTTTATGTAACGGCGTCCAAGAGTCTCCTGAATTCCTAATCTAGAAGATTGTTTAACATTTATGAAAGCAAAATTGTGTTTTGAATTCATCTATCAAATACAATCGATGTAAGGGTTGCATATTATACACTCCACCATATCCATAGTGTATATTTGGAGATACATTTTATTCTGTATTTTAAAGGTAAAAACATATACGCCTAGATTTACTCGTAATATGTACGTAAATTGACATATTTATAAAGAGATTAGTTTATTTGGGTATAATTGTTAACTGGTTATAACGATATTGATTGTTGTTATCCGATAAATAAAAAATCGGCAGCCTTATCTGGTAAACGCCGGACTTGATTTCTTGAAAACTGTAACACTTCTATGTTATCATTATTTTTTGCATTTATTTACACGTTTGAACTTCAAGCAATTTAAAGATTTAGATGAATTATAGTGTGGAACCACTTATTTGGAGACATCTTGATACATATGATACATAAAACATATATTCTTTAGACGAAATTTAAAATGCAAGAGATTTCCTATGGGAGTGCTAGGCACCCAAAATTGAAAAATTGGGTCCTACTTGAAAGGACCGGGCGCCCGATGGCGCCTTAAATTGTAAGAGGGGGTTTATTATGCTTTGAATTACATAATCTTCAAATTAGACATGTTGAAAGATCAGAAAAGCGTAAAAACTCTGTTTATCGTTATTCATCTATTTCACTTGTTCATGATTTTACACTAAAATGATGATTATACATGTAAAAAAAGTATTCCAATACTCAGTTGGAATCGTTTTAAAAACTGAAATAAGAACGAAACGACATATACTAAGTTAATTATACCTTATGATTTATTCGTCGATTTGATGAATACATGTACATGTACATGTATATTGATGTATTGATGAATACATGTATATAAATAATCGCTTTGATTATCTCACAATCGTGACACATACATCACGTTTAAAAGTATATGAAATTCAAAGCAAACTCGACACTTCAGAGAGTGAATCCATACTCATGTATAGATCTTGGGAATCTACATGTACATGTATATTAACATAAAAATGTATTTGTTACAACCACGTAAAATTCATATCCGCTTTCATTGATTGTTTTCATGAAAAATTAAGCACATTTCCCAGTGATAACCGGAAACCTAACATTTGCTCACTATTTTTATCTTCTCGATATGTCAGTTATTCGATAAATTGTCCGTATCAAAATCATCCACATGTATGTATGGATACACATGTGTGGCGCTGTGTTTCTTCTCTTAACCGACGTCGCAGTTATTCGATATGACTCTTCAATTCACACATATGGACAATTCACGTATCCAAAAAAATATGAAAAAAAAAAACAAATGATTTCTTAAAGATTAAATTTCCTCCGCCTTTGCAGTTTTTCTTCTCAAAAAATAATAAAACACATATATCCCTGTTATAAAACGAAACAAAATAAAAAACAAAACGCACTATTTTTTTATAAATTTATTTCCTCCGCCTTTACAGTTATTCGGCCTGGAGGACAGCCCACAGGAAGCGGAAGTCGTGTTTGCCGAGCACTTCCACGCGGCCCTCGCCAAAATCAAGGCGCACGACGCTTCTGCAATCTCCGAGTCATCCGTTGCCGCCGCCGCGAAACCTGTTGTGAAACCCGCAAGTAAGACAGGGATGGGTGTAGTTGATAGGGTGTGAATGCATGCGTGGATGTTAGTCTGACTAATGGCATTTGTAGCTCAAAAAAAAATAAAATAAAAAAAATAAACAACAATGATTAATCAATAAACACATTAAAATTTGAGATTACCGGTAACGGAAAACAACATGTATTGTGGTATGAGCGGTTCACAACCATTTTTTGTTATTTTGTTTTTATAGATGAGGGTCGAAAGGGCGGGCTGGCCAAGTTGGGCAAATCAGCCCTGGCCAACATCGCCTCCACGGCCGCTCGGGGGCTCGCCGCCGTCTCCATGGCAACCACAGTCGACCAGCTGCTCAACATGAGCATCCAGCCTTCGTTGCTAGGGACACCGGAAATGAGCGATAATACAGAGCTTGACTATCTTAACAACAAACTGGTGCCTGCCATGGTTGTGCTCGATTTGGCTTGTGCTGCGTCCAATACAGTGGAGTCTTCCAATCAGTTGCTGGATCAGGCTTTGAAACGGTTGCCAGGGGATGTGAAGAGAAGTCTCGAAGAGCAGACGATTAAAAAGCGGGAACAATTCAAAGATGGCGGCGTTAGCGCACCGGATGTTGTGATTGGTTCACTTCCGTTTCCGCTAAAAGGCATTGTGGGATTTCTACAAAATAGCGCGGCGCTCTTAGGTCAATTAACGACCAGTCAAAAGCAGTTGAAAGATACATCAGTTCATGGAACGCAGAGTGCCAGTAGGAATCGTCTGGTTCAGACCGTGTCTGGATTGAATAGCTTGCTTTCTCAGGGGATTTTAAGTCTCGATCCGGATGTGTTAAGGAAAGCAATCGCTTTCGATGATGAGCTGAAAGCTTTGGTCTATAAGGTATTGTGAAAAAAGGAAATATCTGTAATATTTGTTATACATTGTATAAGTGTGTCACTGTTGAAATTGAAAGCAAAATGATAAGGAGTCATTTTTATCTTGAGCGTGCTTGTACTGAAAAGCAGGACATACTTATGTGATGTTTTGTTTTATTTCTGATAACCTATATCAGTATATCAATAATTTTGTTTTCAAAAAATATTTTTATAATCACAATTTATTGTTTTTCCAATGAAATTGTATATCTATAGATATTAATTTTCCCATTTAGTCACACATGGCCCTTATGGAACACAGCCAATCCCACAAAATGCAAAGAATCAAGGGCGACAGAAGCTCAAAAGCGAAACCAGCTCTACGCTTGGCCCTGAAGAACCAAGTGACCTTTTTGGAGAAGAATGAAAATCAACTTGGCCTCACGCAGTTTATGGCCAGGTAGGGATTGGTCTTTTGCGTCAATAAACTGCTTATGTGATGACAGACTCATGTATTTAAGACATATAGAAATTTGTGTTTACGTTAGTTTTATTTCATCCGTATTTTAAACATTGGATATCTTTCTATTAAAAGTAAAGATAGTTCTACCTACTCATTAACTTTTCTACTAGTATATAAACATATTAAAGATAGCCTACATTTCGAATAGTTTTCAAGTGAATGAATAATGATTGTTTTACCATTTTTAGCCACGGCTTGCTTTCACAAGCCGTGGGTATTGCAGCCACTTTCAGTTGTTTAGTTAGTTAATTAATAGTATGTAAACTTTTCTTTCCACCGCTTCTTCTCTGAGGTTTCTTGACCGATTCTGCTCAAACGTTTTTTGAGGCATCCTTATAGGGTCCTCCATATGAGGTGTGCGTTTGTAAGCGATTGTGCTTTTATAAGCACTTCTAAAAAATCGAAAACATATTTGGTGATTGGAATGGACCAGGTGCTTCCAAAAATGACGTGAGCGATAATATAAGGTTTTAGTCCATTTGTGTCTATTACGCGACTTTAGGATCACTAAGGCATTAGGTGGCTGAAGACGACGCAGCAACGGCTGAAATGTTTACAAACAAGCATGATGCTTCAAAAATGGTTAAAACGGGTATTCTATAGATGAGTGAGGGTGTCGACTGTGTTCTGACCAGTAATTTGCTTCGAGCACATTATGAAGCATAACAGCAGGATATAAGATAATGTTATATTATGTTATATTCTTGATGTTATATTTACTTAATTCATTTTAAATTTATCACCCTTATTCTTACAGTTTTTACATGGTCATTCGTACTTTCGGAAGTATAGGAAGTATATCTGAGCGAGCTGTGGCACCCTGGCCTTGGACAGTCTTGTGTGTTGTTGCTTCCAAAAATAAATCTAATGGAAAATCTTAGTTAAACAATGTGCATATAGATTCATGTGATTTACATACCTTTCCCACTGAACTCACTGTTAAGCTTATTCGGAACTATACTCTATGGGTTTGATTCACCAAGCATACGATATTATGATATGTCTATCTTTTTTTTTTCAATTTAAGTGATGAAGTCGATTCTTCTGCGGATCCATTACTTTATCTGAGTGTGTTCTACAAATATTTCAAAACCCTGAGTTACCTTAACGCTGAATCCGAAGGACTTTCAAAAGGTTGGTTCAACTTCATAACAATCAAAATATAGCGCAACCAGTGACAAACCAGTTTGCGATTCATTAAATTAACATTCGAATCACTGAATGCAACGATAGATTTTAGTTTGATAAGGAATTGATTTCTGTTCAATCATTCGAATGTTAAGCTTAAACATAACGTTAGTGCTAAGATTGAAATAACATTTTTAAAAATTTCACGTTGGGGGTTAATTAGTTGCATATTTCTTATCGTTATCAGAGACTGCCAGTCAAGCGGAATATTTCGATCACATCTTTCAAAGCGCCACGAGGACCATCGGACACATTCTTTTTAGGCACGAGAGAGAACCAAACAAGTAAGGGGCTATAAAAGTTTTATAAGTTTTCGCATTATGATCCGAATAACGTTTTGCTTGTTAAGTCCAGGAATCTAGGAATTCTGGTGTCAACGAGTAAAACATGTGTAATAAACAATTATCGACTTTTCATGCTCTTGTTTGGTAATTTCTTGTCCTGATACAGATAAAATATGCGACAACATTTGTCGGTGTATAGATATGTCTGAATCATTTCAAGAAATAAGCTTTCGTCAGCGAAACCATTTTAAAACTTCCTCCTGTAAAAACCAGTTCGGCTAGCATTTTTCAGAAGATGACTTCGATTATTTCAAAATTGACTTTCCTTTGCAGGCTGGAGAAGTTAGTGCGAGACCTGGGCATTGAATTGGTGGATGTCATTTTGCACAGTTGCTGTCCTGCAATACCTCTGCATTCGACACCAGGTGAACAGTGTACATATTTGAAATTAACACCAATATAATATGGAAACACATGAGAATAATATTAACTGTACAGTTTATATAATTGGTAACTTTCGAAAAACGTAATACTTTTGATTTTGAATGTTAAAACAACAAAATAGTGTCCAGCCTTGTATCGACTAGCTTTAATTGGCGCCCAATATGTAAAGTGCATATTGAACATTCAGAGAAGAAAAACAGCGTTTGCATTTATTTAATTGAAAAATGAAACATTCTCTTTAAATGTTATAGGATCTACAGATATCCCTCTTTCGAATGGTGGTCGAATGGTTTTGAACGAATGTTTACCACCTTTTGAGGAAGCGCAAACTGTTTCTCCTGACTGCTTGCAAACACTTCTTGTACAATGGATACACGGCATAAAAGGTGTGTGTCTTTAATTACAAAACAAAGCAAAGGCATCTCGTTGCAAACGATCGCTCCATCATTATATAAACCAGTTTGATTGTTTGGTTTTGACATGTAAGTGTTGAAATTTGAAATCGATAAAGGAAAATTGAAGCAAAAATAAAATGGTGAAAGCTGTTTTTTTCCATTTCAAATATAAGTATTCATCACACCTTTCTTTCAACATTAAGTATTCATCACCCATCGACACGCATCGCTCAAACTCACTATGGATGACTTGGAGGCTTTCACAGAAACCGCGTCATTCGATCGTCTGCTCAAATCGACAACGATGCTCCGCCATTTTGATTGCTTCCGGTCACGTGATAATGATTACGTCACGAACTTGTGTTGGCAGTTGAATTTGCTGCAGCTGATGACGCTGCATGCGTTGTGCCATGTTGTCAAAGTAAGAAGAGGGTGGGGGGGGGGTGTTGGGTTTTATGATAGACCCAAGCCAAAGTCCTTCAAACATTTATATGTATAGTGCAGAAGGCACGATTGAAGTGTTAATATGCTTAATCAAGATACGTTTACCTTGATAGTACGCTACGATTTCAATATTTATCCCCCGTGAAAACGAGGGGATATAGGGTTGAGCTTGTCCGTCTGTCCGTCCGTCTGTCCGTCCGTCTGTCCGTCCGTCTGTCCGTCCGTCCGTCCGTCCGTCTGTCCCGCTTGATATAGGGTACTTTGTCCACGCGAGTTTGGGATGAAGGAGTTGAGATAGAGCTTTGAAATTTGATACACGCATAAACCAAGGTCTGAAGTCGTGCCTCGTCAAGGTTTCATCTCGATCTGTTGAAAATTGTCGATTCTGGAGCACTTTAAAAATTGTCGATTTTAAACTTTTTGTTAGATGCCAAGCACTTTGTCCACGCAGGTTTGGGATGAAGGAGTTGAGCTAGAGCTTTCAAATTTCATACACGCATAAACCAAGGTCTGAAGCCGTGCCTCGTTAAGGTTTTATCTGGATATGTTGAAAATTGTCGATTCTGGAGCACTTTAAAAATTGTCGATATTAAACTTTTTGTCAGATGCCAAGCACTTTGTCCACGCAGGTTTGGGATGAAGGAGTTGAGCTAGAGCTTTCAAATTTTATACACACATAAACCAAGGTCTGAAGTCGTGCCTCGTCAAGGTTTTATCTCGATCTGTTGAAAATTGTCGATTCTGGAGCACTTTAAAAATTGTCGATTTTAAACTTTTTTTCATTTGCCAAGCAATTTATGCAGGCGAGACTGGTCTGAAGCAATTGGGCTAGAGCTTTCGAATTTTAAACACGTATAAACCAAGGTCTGAAGTCGTGCCTCGTTAAGGTTTTAT
>LQRL01120149.1:0-19932 GCA_001703475.1 Hydroides elegans
TATATATACAAGACACATATTCAGAAATCTATATAGGCTTAAGATGTACAATATTCTACATTTAATATAAGCCAGAGACGCATACATATATATGTGATATTTTCGTTTATTGTCAAATAAAAATGATTATATTATTTTAGGACAACCAAAGGTTTGAAGACACAATGAAGACTCAATGAAACCAATGCTAAATAAATTGTCAAATTGTGTTCACCCCATTGACACCAAGCGCCGCTGTAACCTATATCGCAGTCACACTCAAATCGAGCAATCCGGTCGATGCAAATTCCATATATGCATGGATTGCTTTCGCATTCATTGATTTCTGTGACACATTTAATAATTTGAAAACAAAGTTTGGTTTAATAAACGCTCTATAAGATACCTATAAAAACATATACAGTTTTTAAAGATTGGTGTTATTACCATTTATATCTATTGAATGTGTATGCAGGATCCAGTTTTGAAATTGCTGTGGTAACTGTTTTCATATTCGGTTTCAGAAGATATAAACGAAAATTAAACTGTTATTTTTAAGAGAATTTACGATAAAAAACGAGCAAAAGAAAGTTTTTTTAAGGAGGTTCATTCTTGAAAAAGGCCTGACCTCGTTTACATATAAAATCATATCTTGTTTCACAAGCCCTATCCAACCATTGTCGATCACCCCTCATCCGACCACAGTTAACTTCACCGGTTGGTTAATTGTTAAACCATATGTTATTTGTTAGTTCATTATTCATTTGTAACGACATTCTTCGCATTGTGAAGATCCCGGTATCCGTTGACATTCATCGCAGATCATTTCAGTCTTTATCCACAGCCCTATCCAGTAGTCGACATTGCTGATAAAATATTACATACTTAGAGAGTACATATAAAGTAACACGATTTTTGTTATATCATGCATGGTTAATAGTCTTAACAAAAGCTAAACATCATCATCTGAATATATACATAGCTAAAAATCACCAATTATAGCTGCAAAATGATATATATAGTTTTAATGCTCAGTATTGAGGATAGTATTTTTCATATGTCTAATCATTGATAAATTCTCGCTAATATACCTGTCCAATCGCTCTTAAAGGAAATGGTATTCAACCGCTGTAGTGATGCTAGCTAGTTTTGAATCCAGATTTCAACATAAAAGCTCAGCATCCTCAAAAGTAACGCGTTGTTAACTTGATATGAAATATTCGTAAGCGATTATATCCGATGTATGCCAATTTCATGTAATGGTTGATGTATGGTATAGGTAACATCATTTCAGATGATGCATGACACCACGACTCATGCGATAAGATACGAGTAAGGACAAAAACAGTTAACAATATTTAAACACAAAGTGACGCTATAATGTTCTTAGGGAATATCATCTACTAACAGGTGTGCCTAAAAATAAACATAAATGAGCACAAACTATTATTTGAAAAATCGAGTTTAATCTATGAGCGTTGATAATATGTTATGACATGTGTATCGTTATATCACGACAAATTTGTTTTCCAGATTCAATATATTATCCTGAAGAATGGTAAACAATTATATTTATTACTACACATTTATTAACCCGTACAAAGACTCAATCAGTATTACAACCATATATTGACCATATTATGGCTGTATTTTCCCTTTACGATTGAGCGGAACAGGTATTACAACCCGGAAAATACGAGGTTTCGAGCAGTTATATCGCCGGAAATTGTATTTCTTTCGTCATTTAATATCGCCTGTATTTTGTTCATGCATTTACCTTCATTTTTTTTCCGGGCGGTATATTCATTTCACCAAAAACCTTGGACTTGTGATTTTTCTTTGATGAATTTTGAAGCTGTTTTTATTTTATTTTAGGAAACGCTCCAGTTATGAAACGCTAAAGTAACACGCTAATAAGAGGCGTTTGACAATATCAAAAATGTGTCAAATTAAGGAAAAAATCATTTTAATTATTGACGCATTTGAAAAATTGATATTTTCAATTTGTAGAAATAATTCTGAAACTCTAGCTAATTTATGAAAATGCATTGATTTATCAATTTGGATTGTTAACTAAAACAATATTATCATAAATGAGAAATGTGTCAAAACTAACAATTTTCAATTGATTGCTGAATTGTTAATGCTAATATTATTCAAATACCATGACCATTTTTACATACCATCAAACTCGTTAATTTAAATCCAAGTATCAAATACCGCCACAATGTAGGACCAAATAAAAATACTTCTCGTTAATCTATATGAAAGGAGCAAGACTACCCTTCAGAGCAGTATATTGTATATATCGAACTGTATTACTGTCAGTAACTGTATTACTGTCAGTTGCAGTTCTTCTTTAAATAAGGGCCATAACCAGAACGTTCCTTCCTAAAACCCCAGTCCCTAAAACCCCAATCTCGCTAGACAAAATCTTCTCTTATACGGCCATAATATGGCTCTCCTTTTTTGCACGGGTAGTTAATAGGTTGTATTTATAAAACAATACTCTGTATATAATCCAACCCGAGAAGCATACCAGTCAGATTGTTTATTCAATATGTTGGCTTTTAAATTGGTGGTATATGTTCAATTTTTATTATTTTTGAAATGAAGTATTCCATTAATGTTTCAACCTTACCTTCGCAAACCCTGATTATGATGAATATCCAACATATCTAAGCTGCGCATATAGTGAATATTAGATTATGGCATTAAGTGTTTTTATTAAGTATTTGAAACTAGTCAGTGTTCCTAGAATACCTGAGAAACATAATATATCTAATGCGTCTTATCTTTTGACACAAACTAGATACTATAATGCACGTAAATTTTCATTTCCGTGTTCTCTATTGTGTCAAAACATTAGACTTCCAAATGTGTGATGTGCAATGCTGCATGACAAACATATACCCCAATGCATAAACTATGTTATAATTGCATTGAATAATGTCAGCAGTTATAGTAAACCCGCTTTTATCTTCCAACCGGGTTCAGATTACGTATATGCACTTTTTTATGCTTGCGATTGCATATTATTTATCGACTGCTATTGCATGTGATTAATATCATGAATAATATAAATGAAACACTTGACATTTTATTGAATAGGTTGTGGCATGGAGAACAAGTTGAATCATAGTAACACATAATCAGTCATAAATAGCTTGATTTTATGGTACAGCATCTTAAACTTAGTTTTCTCTCTCAATTAGTTATAATATTTTTAAGGCGTGTCTTTAATGTTGTCGGATCGTCTGCTTTTATGGCATTAAATTTTATGTAATTAAAGTTTAGAATTGTATTGTATTTATATGTCAACATACATATATGTTTTACTTTGATATATTCATATATTCACACTTGTTTAAGTGTACATAGTCCACGTTCAAATTTATAACCTAACAAATAGTTCAATAATTAATAAACGTGCAAAAGCGGTTGATGAAATAATTTAGGAGGGCCTTCTATCTTTTTAAATAAATATAATGTGTTTGATAATAAATTTAATAAAGCTATTGTGCCGCGATTGGTCGTGAATAAAGATCATCAGATCTTTTTTTCTGATGGACGATAGCTGTCTTGTTATTATCATACATTCTCATGTTAGCGTAATATTAAAACAATAAAACATAAGTTACACTGATTTATAACAGCTTATCATCGTGCTTGAATATCCAAACTACATATTTAATTATATTTTGTATACTTTTTTGATGATTAAGTAACAACTCACCGGTGTGTTAAGATTATCTTCTCTCCATAAACAAGTTTGAGTAAGATTTTATATGGTGCTAAAACTCAATATTTGTGCACTATGATGACTCACAATTATGTTAACTGTTCATATGTAGCTAAAACGAAATCAGTAAGGGTTCAGCATGAAAAAAATGTAAGATAACTTTATAATATGGGAAACGCTCAATTTCATGGAATATCGCCATGTTATATTGTAGCGTATTCTCTTGGTTTAGATGAAGTTAGGTCAAAGATTGTTAATGTTTTGGTTTTACATTGGATTTTGAGCAACTATTCAATCACAATACTTACATTTTTATTTTGGTTTAGAGTAATTTACGAAAATCAATTTCAGATACACGTTTTTATATTAAGCCATTTAAATTTAACGTTTGTGGTTAGTTTGGTGTGGACCATAAATAATGCAAACATGTCAATTTTAACAACACCTGGTCAACCTGGTTAGAATCTATTAACTATATCAGTCCTTAAAATATTAATTGTGTTAATTAGTTACAAACGTAATTATGTGTGTGTAGTCATATACTTATCCTTGGTACTTAAAGGACAATTAATCATAATATAGCATTGCTTTCAAATGCATACCTCATGTTTGTACTGATCGGTACCTTTAATTAGATAATGTCTTAAATACACATATTTGTAAAGTATATATATATCAAAGTGAACATGTATGACTTGCTATGAGAAACATATTTATTTTTTTAAACAAACGAAACTGGTTGTCTAATGTTTGAATGTATATTTAATGATATGTATTCTTATAATTATCTGCAGCACAGTTGATGCACACTGGTTTGGTTTACTCGAAAGTTTATGTTATACGAAATTATTTTATAGTTTGTAAGATTATGAAACGAACAAGTAGCTAATCATCGATAAGTTTACAAGGAAATCGCGGGTGATACTCAATTTAACATTTAAAAGTATCATGACATTCTTAATTCCTATTTATCATTCTCATCACGATAAAGAAGCCCGCTTAGTGCTATAAATATTTGTCACGGCCTGATATTGAATGCATTGAAATTAACATATCCATGACCCCTGTCAGAAATGTGCCTCTCAATTAATCCATATGATTATAAATGAACAAAAACTGCCCTGGGTAATTGCTTTACATATTTTATGAGTTCTGATAGTGCAACGACTTTAGTTTGTAGTACAAATGCATGTTTATGTACATGATATATACAAAAACATAACTGGGGTAGCAGCATAGATTAAGTACGTTCAACTTATTGCCTGACAAAAACACATTTTCTCACAATTCTGCTTTGATAGAATATATCATATTTGCAACATTCTTTGCTGATATTAATTGAATTACAATTGGTACCCCATATTAAAAGTAAGGGCATTTAACACGAATAAGTTATTTTATTGAAATGATTATAAAGTTAATAACATAATCATCATGAGTGTTTACATGTCGCTGTTATGTTTGGAAATTTTCTGTGGTGTAATTATATCTAATATGATGTTTTATCAAACCATAGACGTTCAAGTCAGGTTTTCTCACTATAAAAATAGGTATTGAAATGAACTTTTGCAATTCTGCATGAGAGAGTATTCCTGCGGCACGCAGCAATGTAATATTCCTTACGTCAACAGAAATTTATAGCTTACGCAAGAAGGGCTTGTTAAACATTCGTTTCATTTCTATTTTGTGCTAAAAGTACTCATCATTTAGACACCATGGCCATTGATTCGACAGCTGCATGTTTAAGCGTGATAAGATTTATCAGTATTGAAGTAATGGGTTCATATTATGCTATAGTGTGAAGGTTGGCCATTTATACATACATTGAATACACATTCAAAATTCATTTCGGATTAATCTAATCGACATGTTATTTATAAATTGTAACATGAATACGTAGGAATAGGCTTTGAAGGATATTACAATTTATTCTTAGAGTAGAGTGACATACGGGGTGACATAAGTATTAAAACGGACGTCACCCAGGCGCTTTTAATACTGGTTTAAAGCAAGTCTCCAACCCGTGTTTATAAACATGCATAAACACCTACATACCTAAAGCCATCCAGTAAAATGCGTTGAAACTGGTAATCAAGTATATAATCCAACATTAATTAATAAAAACTTCATTCCTAAGCTTTTTAGACATAATGCATGCAATCTTATTCACCTTTAATCAACAATTAAACACATTTACTCTAACGTGTGTTTAAAGGTCGATTGTTCATAAGCACTTGTGTGCTTGCGTCACGGTATTTCTATGCAAAACATTGCTTCACAATTGGGCTCGTATTTATGATGCTTACGTTTTTTAATCACTCAATTTTTAAATGTGCGATAATGTTGTTTATATGTATTGTGAAATAATGGAAGGTAGTTTCGAAGGTAGTTGGTGAGTAATGTAGTTTTTATAACGAATATATTTTATTTTCAAATACAAAAACAGATTACATATATTACATTTATAAGTAGTAATCGTTTTATCAATACTGACGGGTTCAAACCAAATTACTCGAACAATTTTATTTTTGGATCTTTCAGGAATATATAATTTATTAGTTTTTCTAATAAATTTGACATTCAGATACAATTATCTAGGAATAAAAACAAAACTACAATTCGTGAAACTATTTTTGTTCTTGTCCTCGGAGAATTGACAGATTTAACTCACCTCTCATGAGGTACTGTTATTATATTTACAACCAACAATGTGTTTCCTTCATGACATACGAATCAGTGCAAATATTTAAGTGAGAGAAAGGGAAAAATGAACGAGTCGTGTACATTTCTTAAACCACATAAAACATATATTTATAGAGCTAAGCAGGCACATTGCATCACAATAGTGTTATATTCTACACAAAATGCAGTATTATTGAAAATTCAAACCTTGAATCATGAGCCTATATCGTCATTCTAAATGATTTTGCTTAATTGTGATCTGTAGATAAACATTTCAAAGCAAACACTATATTATTGATGTTTAAATACTATTCAGAAGCATATTGTGTTTACCCATGTCTTTAGTCCTTTGACTATAATTATACGTTACATTATTGTTTGTTTATATTATATCAAAAAACCTGTATTATGAATGCCGCATATAAAGGTAACCCGACAATAAAAACAACGATATACAGAATCGAAGAATACCTATATACACATTGTAATACTATATGCCCGCCTTAAATGAAGAATTCAAAGCAAAGTTATAAGTTGCTGATTTTAGAGTACTTTATATAATTATATAATGTAGATGTATATGCACTAAACCATGGCTTCTTAGCCTTGCTTATAACTATATTTGGCGTGTTTTTCACTTTGTTATAAATTATCGAAAGTTGAAATAGTTTTTCAGACAAATCACTACGAAACGCCATTATCTGTTTAAACTTATTGCCTGTTCAGCAGTCAAAGTAGGTTAACGGGGCTAATGACATTAGGCCTGTAGACAATGAAAAAATGAGAAATGGCATGAAGTGATAAATAGAAATAGAGAGGGAGAGGAATAAAGAGAGAAAGAAACAAAACATGAGGGACAGAGAGAGTGGGAAAAAATAGGAAAAGAGAGAAATAACATAGTAAACCGCAACTGTCTTAGTACGCAACTGGCTTAGTACGGGCGTAAACATTAGGCAAGACTAAAGACAAAATAAGATTGTCACAAAGAGAAGTAGAAATTGAAACATTTATCCTTTAAATTTGTGTATGTCAAAATGTCATTTATTCTTTGCGAAAACTGCAAATCGACAATCAAGCTTCTTATTTGCATACACAGAAATTTGATAGTGCCAACATTATTTAAATAACATATATTCAATGTAATTAACGATGAATACTTAACAAAATGTATCCAATTTCTAAGGATATATTTTGCTGCAATTCTTGTGACGTTATTCTCACCTTAAATGTCTTGATATAGATGTCGGAGTGGTTATAATGATTCCAAAATATGATGATAATTCATCATGATCTTGACAATGCTTAGATATAATTATTATATCGACAATATATTCATATTTACAATAAAGTGCCGTAGTAATGTGTATATTTAAACTTAAGCTATAAGCAAAGTCAAATGTTAACTAGCACCAAGCATCTATGATTGAGGACTTCGTGCTATTACGCCTTATTGGAAGATGCATCTTTAAGCGAATCAAGTTTTGAATGTGATAAGAAAGAAGGCAAAAAGCAAGCGAAGGAAATGGCCTCGACTTAAACGAACCCTTTGTGCAAATCGGTAATTGCAGATTGTTCCTGTGCAAAAACACGTCTTTATAATAAATAAAAGAAACCTTTGATAAAAGCTCGAGGCAAAAATGCAGATGAAAAAATCTCAATCAGACTAGATTAATAAACAGAAACATTAAATACGTCAATGACATTTTGCCGGATATCGTAAGGAAATTATTGTTTTTTTTTTCTATTTATCATTTTTGCTCTCATTACAATAATATTGTTTTTCGTAAATTCAACATTATCATTTGCGCTATACTAAATAGGAATATATTTATAATAACAAAATATCAGCTTTGAGCAGTAATGCGTTAATGAAACAAAAATTAAGCTACATTTTTTAAATTTAAGTCTATTTTAGCTTTATTATAGTATCAATAAGGACATGTCATGGAATAAAACAATGTCGGGCTGAGTATTTCCGAGAAGAATCCATTTGGGTATAAAAACTAAATCCTCCTGTGACTCTTAAACCTTTTATGTAGCCAAGGTAAATTGTGTCTTAAAAGGGTCGTAAACCTTTGCCAGGTACATGTGATTCAAAATATGGCACATCCTTAAGAGCTAAGTAGGCTACTCAATTTGAACCAAAGGCAATTTATTGTAGAAAATGTCGAAATGCTCTTGTCTTAATCTGGGTGTAAGGTTTAATGGATTTTGTATCCTGTTATTATAGAAGTGAGTTTTGTGAAATACCTCCCCCATGAACATCGCAAATATTGCAACAAATGTTGGCTTTTCATGAGCAATATTATTCCATATAAAAATATGGCAACATTAAGAGCATTAGGGTCTTGTAAAATTAATCTTTACATAGTTTTTTTTCTTTAAACAAGTTATTTCCTATGCTTCACCTGTTATTAATACCAGGTATTTTGTTAAGCGAGTACATGTACTTTAAGGCGCCTTAATGTGTTATTTTATTTGAGAGTGAGTATACAATATAAAACAGTGTAAATCAAACAGTGCGAATTATGAACTGGTATTTTTAAAAAGAGATACTGACATACTGATTGTTTTTTATATTTATTCCATTGTGCGTCAATATTTTTAGATGCCGAGTTCAATATCCGTCTATTTCTCATATTACATTTCTGATAAGTTGCAATCACGATTGCAACACAAACTCTAAGGAATACTAAGGAGTACATTTAATAAAATATGAACAAAAGTGTTGAGCAACCTGATATTGTTCAATTGGCCTTCATAATATAATGTATTATTAGATTTCTCCGACCTAACAGTTTTGTGTTTTATATTAAGGCTGGTTCTAAAAGTAAGATTTAATTGTTCCCGACTGGAGATACACCGTTTTCTGAGAAGACTTAATAATCATTTTTCTTATTTGAGGAAACAGCGTTATGTTATAAAAAATATATCTGCCTGTTTCGCCTATTTATCTGATAACAAAACAACACCTGTATCTTATAATACCAGAGAATACACACATATGGGTTAGATAAAACCACGATACGTAGCTTTAATAAAGCCACAACACGGAAAACCAAAGCCTGAACCCGTCACATTAATTCAGTACGAACAGCAATAGATGGATAAAGACAACTATTTAAATGGGCGTAATTTTTGTTGAAATTCGCCGGAATCGCAGCGAGAAAATGTCCCTTTTCTGTGTGTTAGGTAACGTAAGTAATGGCGAAATTTAAGTGTGAATGACATATTGGGGCGGAGGTCTACTTTCCATGGTGTTTTCCGTGTTTTGGACAAAATATATGTATTTTGATATATTTGTGTTTTATCTATTCCAAGAGAAAAATGGTATCAAATTAAAACCAGTGTTTCTGCATGAAGTTTAACATCAAACCGTATAAGCTTGTTAATGAGGAGAAAAATCATTAAATGACTAGTTTAATTATTATTTATTTACTAGAAGTACTTAAACATAAATGTATATTGTAAAAATATATTTTTTTCTTATTGTCATATGTCACAAGATTACTGTATTATTTTCAAAAACATGAACAACTGCTAAATCTGACAGTGAACATATCTGATGAGAAACATTTTTATAGATTAAAAAACCTATTCAAGTTAAAGCCCCCGTTTACGTAGAAATATGACGTTGTAATGACATTATGTCTGGTCAGGACGTGAGTAAACGTAACAAGGACCGCATTAAAACTTATAAACATGAGGGTGTTGTGGGGGTTTTGCCTAGCCTACAAAAATGGAGTGGCTCTCTGCCGGTGGAGGATTGTAGAGATTTTGCCCTAGAACCCAATATCAAGACTTGAACGTGTGTGTGTAACGTGCAATTAATATTAAATATAAACATATTTCCCATTGTTCCAGACAAACACTGTGTAATAAAATGACACTTTTTTTTCATTTCATCAACGAATTTGCGAGTTAAATCACCGATAATGACCATCAACCAACTGGGCAAGGGCTATCCGCAGTAGGTCGCATCCGGACGTGACCTTAAAGGACGTCCTACTTTGGGCCCGTATGACAGTTTTTTGGGCGTCATTTTCCGTCCCGGCGTTCTAAGAACGTAATTTGTGCGTCAGACTCGGACGCGACATCAATGGAACGTCTTTTCCACATCCGCGACGGATAATAGCGTCCGGAAAACTTGCACACGGGCCACCAGTTGTGCTTTCGCTCAGCTTGGGTGAACGTCTTGCCGATTGTGTTTTGTCAAAATAAACGTTTACAGTTACTGCAACGGAATATGAATCAGACACGTGATTTGGGTTTAAGAGTAAACAACAAGGTGGGTTCTCCGTGTTTATGCAGTTTTTTCGCAAATGTCAGCCTGCCCATACTATTCCTTGAAACAGTTTAAATGCAATGTGATTGATATGTCTGTAGTCATATGACTTTTGATCGCCATCAAAATAAATGAGATAAAATTGTGCATGCATGATTGTTGCTCATTGAGTTGAGGAATCACATTTGCAAAACCTTAGTAATTTCGTCCAACCGTATTAATATTAGGTATAAATATATCACCGTTTCGGTTATTGAAGCGGCGGAACTGCGATAAAAATATCATAACATGAATGTTCTGAAATAAACAACGGAAAAAAAGTTTTTTTTTGCTTGGTCACGCAATGAAAGGTGACATGAATTGCATCCAAAAGTGGAACCATACATGCGGTTTTGTTGAGACTTTTTAATATATTATTGGACAGGTTTTTGATGTAGGGCAGGTTGTCTTACCCTTTCGTAAGAACTGATCAAAAATCGTTTATGCAAGAACGCCGAATGCAGAAAAGAGCATTTTATAGTGAAAAAAAGCGCCTGACCCAGTTTTGGTGTTGTATTTTTATTTGGATATATACATTATAAATAGGTTAACAGATTTTTTCATACACAACACGTAATTTTGAAAATATTAGAGAAAAAGCAATAACTTGTATAATTGTTGCTGTATTGCAACCTATTAATTTACTTCAAATAAATGTAATGCATATTTAGTGATATTATTAGAGAGTATAACGTAAAAATAATACATTTTAAGTTGCTTAGCAGGGCGACGTAGGAACTTGTCTATCCCATATATATCTAATGACAGCTCGTGTAATTCATACCTGGTTTGATTTACTAATCCTGCATTGTACATGTCTTTTTTAAAACATTTCTTGTGTAAACAAAAACAATGTGTCTAATCAAACAACAAATGTTGGCATTGGTACTATGTCGCTCGCAGGGCCTATCTACAATGATTTTTTGCAGCTTTTTCACACAAAACCCATTTTGTTTCCAATGTATTGCATTCATGTGAAAGCACCTCAACATCTTAAATTTATTTCATTGAAAAGAGCTTTACTGTGTTTTCATAATTGATAAGTTCAAAACTGTTAGCAAAAATGATTCAAATAAGGTTCCGGTCTCAAAGCCATTTTATCATATGTTTGTCCATATTGTTGAGGTCATAATATATTATGCTTTTACAAACATAAATGAATGTGCTAAATATGATCACAGCATAATGCTGTCCACTGAACCGTGTTTTACTTTAACAAAAATAATTATCTAACCGATTGGGCAAGAAGGCGTTGACCGTTGCTTACCGAACCCGGACTGAATAATGAAATGACAAAGAAAGTACCATTGATTGCTTTTGTATGAAATATCTTAACTTAAGGACACAGAATTATTGTAGAATTCTGTTTTATCTGTCAACAGTGGAAACTAGTAAGAATCGAATCACCCAATTAGCCAATAAACCCATATAATGATACTTCATGCTTTCAGGAAAATACGGGATATTATTGCCTCAAGGGAGACCGTCCGGGAGGGCCCTCCTGGGCGGTCTCCCGAAGGGCAATGATATTCCCGTATTTTCCTGAAAGCATGGACATATATTGAGTGAAATACAATGACTAAAGTAACTGATGCGCCTGACACAAATATAATCACACCAACCATAAGGTAGTAGGATTGCTGCTCAAACCCAATTTGAAGGTAAGAGCATTTGTTTTAAAAAGTTATTTATTGTTATGCATTTAATAAATGACATATATGATGCTATACCTTCTCGTTATTCTACTTCGATATTATCTAAGGTGCATGTTTTATTAAGGTTATGTTATCGGAACCAACAATGTTTACGTTTGGTGTTATGCATGTAAGGCTGACAAAATATTTAAACGCTTTACAATTCTCAACGAAGTTTTATATTATGACAAAAATAAAATCGGTATTTGTATATATATATTTTATTTATGCATGTTTATTAATATGACATGCCGCAATGCATACTTCTAACCTTCTAACCTTCTAACCTTCTAACCGACATTTACAACTTATCTTATGAGTATTATTTAGGCATAATCTTAATCAATGCGACTGCCGAATGAGAATACATGATACGATTCAACGAACTGCCGTGCGAGTGTTATTGTTACTGTGACTATACAATGTGATATATGTATACATACATTGAACAAATTAATGTGAAAATACGTAGTTTCTAAAAACTTTTTTTGTTCGCTTTGAATATAGATTGTTTTAGAGTAAATTAATCAAGTGGCAGTACGTATTTCAATAAAATTTTATATGTAACGAATGCCGATTTCAACAAAATCATCATATTTATTTAGATATAAGAACCTGACGAACTGCAATAGGGATGCTTATACATATTTTTTTAATTACGTTACGTTCTCAATCACCACAAGTATTTATTTCATCAGGAATTCATACAGATTCACGAGTATTACAACATTCAAAATATGAGTCTTTGAAAAGGAAGGTACTTCTAAATTTTGCAATTGATGCTGTCATTTGTACGATACGTATGTTTTGTTAACCTCCTCAAACCTTCGCACTGATTGTGTGAATAAATTTAACATCAAATTATGCTTCAGGCAACCTCAAGGAATAAGTTCTGCTTGATTCATTTAAATCTAATTAAATGACACATATCTTAAATGGTTATTGAATCATTTAGCAGTCTAGTTATGATTTGTTTGGCTAAATGTATTATCATAACCGTTTTTATATTATCCCGGTATAGGAAAATAAAGGTATTTACACTTCTTTAACTTAATCAAAACAAATATTTTATAAATTGCAGTATCTTTGACTGAATAGATGAAACCTCATCATTGTAGCATTACTTGCTTTCCTATTATTAGAATTCAAAGCAAAATATTTTTTTCTCAACGAAATCAGCAGATGCATATGCTATTGATCATAATTTTCAACACTGATTATACTTAGATTATATACCAGAATTTTGAATACAGCAGATAAAAGTAAACACACAATATCTATCAATATTGCAAATAATAAGTCTTAGTTGACAGAGGTTTTTTTCCTAAACCTCAGACCTCATTACCTCATAACGAAATCTAAAATTCAATTTAACGAACATCTGGCTAGGCATTTTACTGAATGATGCAGCTTCCAGGGAATATGACATAAAGGCAAAACAAAATCAAGAAAAGGAAATGTCCTCGACCTATATGAACCCTTTATGCGAATCTGTAATTGCAGATTTTCCCTGTGCCAACACAAGTCTTTATTATAATTCAAAGAAACTTTAAATGAAAGCTCGGCACCAAAACGCAGATGAAAAGAATTCAATCAGGCACCATTATCTAAACGAAAAAACATCATAATATACGTTTTGATTCGGAGGTGTTGTTTTATAACGCGCTATCCTAGATAAGAAATGCAAGACATATTTAATATTATAATGCGTATGTCATACTAATAATGCTTTATTTATAATTTATATCGCAATGTAGATTAAATACAATTAAACACCACCCTGTTCTGTCAACTGAAACGATTTATCGGAAGATTTGATATGAATAATATAAAAGTTTACTGAAAATGAACAAAATAAAAATTATAGGAATAAACGAATAATCAATTCAACGGACAATTTGATACGAATTAACGCAAGTAATTGTTTATTCGATAAGAGTAAACAAATAAAAGAATAAATTAATTTATACATTTTGGTGTGAAAAAATATACTAACAATAGCCAAATTAGAGGTGGTTTTGACCGTTAATATATAAATAATCTGCTTACATGTGAACAGGCAATTACTGAAGTGAACAATATTATTTCTACAATGCTTAATTTCAACTCCCCAGAAGAGCATTTCTACCTAAAAGAAAATATATTCATTTTGATAAGATACAAAAACACTATTGAAAACCCAGGATTATGTTATCATAAACTCTTTGCTATTATTCATTATTCGTTAAGTAACCATAGTGTCGATAAAGTAATCTGGAAGAAAATGACCATAATCTTAGAATTTCCCATAAAAAAATCCATTTAGCTTGATAAAATAAATTCTCATGTTTCTCTTAAACCTGTTCGTTGGAATCGTTGCAAGGTACATGTGATTCTAAATATGGCACAACCTTAGAAGTAAAGTAGGCTCCTCAAAAACATGTAAGCCGTAGGCAATTTATTTGAGAAATAGTGGAAAAGGAAAAGGTTTTCTCAATCGGGGCCTTTTTGATGATTTTATTAGATTAATATATTTTTGTATAGTATAAATCCTCAAATATCATAATAAAACAACTGATCTTTAGTTAGACTAAAATAAAAAATGTTAGGGGCCAGTCGTATTGGACTTTTTCACATGTTTTTTTTTATAAACCGACTGTTCCTATGTTCAGCGCCTTGATATTAATAACGTTTTAAAGCCAGTATGTTTGTTGATCTTCAATTGTAATTGAAGTTCAATAACTATGGGTAATGGATACGTTCACATCATAATAGACATTATTTTGTCAGTTTGATATCTGGTGGGTGTGTAACGATTTTATTGCTGCTACTTTAATTAAGTTAGAATACAATGTTTTACCATACGATAGCTCCAATTAAAACCGTGTTTCAGTGAAAAAAAGAACAACATCAAACAACATTTGTAAACCACAATAAACAGTTTTTTATACAAAAAAAAACAATCACACGACCCTCCTAGCCTAATTTCAGTTTCATCCAAAATAAATGGATAAAGACAGCTCTTCAATTCGGTCTGACGCTCCCAAATTTCAAATTGGTATTTTGCTGAAGATTCGCTGGAATCGAAGCAAGGCTATCCCACTATTCTGTATGTAAGGTAATGGATAGGAGGTAACTTAAGACATTGCGATGGACATATGGTCCGGCCTACTTTCTGACTACTTTTCGGCCTACTTTTTTATTCACCTCCGTGTTTGAAGAAAAAAATATGTATTTTGATTTATCTTTCTTTTGTAGTTATTCAAATTGAAGAATTGTATTTAATAAAAATATGTGTCCGCACATGCAGTTTCGGACTTTTTAGCCTAAAAATTTAATTGTTAAGAAATACAAACATTTGACGAAATTATGATTTATATTAATCTACGATATTTCCTCAAGCATTAAAGTATTTCGTTGGATAAGTGAATGAGCTTATTAACACAAACATTTTAAAAAGATATCCAAAATGAATAAGGTAACAAATCAGATGATGGTAAAGTTCAAGTATAGTTCAGCTAAGATTAAAAAACGAAGGCAAAACAACTAGATTAGGTACAATAAGTCACTGGGTAGTCTTGTTTGATTAACAATAGGTCAAATTGCATGTACTTACACCATATATATATATATATATATTTTTAAGCTATTGATTCATACTTAAGCATTTGCTTATATTCATTTCTATTGAAACGTTTTTGCCAAAAGTGGGTTAGTTCTGACGTCACATAGACAGAAAACTATCAAAGCGTAGGAGCGTGTGATAATACAGCGAGCATACAATGGTCGATTTAAAACACAAAACGGCTGAAAGTTGCATTATTGTTAACTTAACAATGTGTGTGCGGTCCTCCTTTTTTTGCACTCGTTAAGTAGACAATGAGCGTCGAGACGGAAGAATTGAATAAATGATGAATACATACATATAACCCAAGGTGGCGAAACGTCTTTGACGTAGCATCACATTTATGTGCGTAATTATTTACTTCAAAGTGCAATACCCATTGACAAAGGGACGTAAACCCTTTGTGAGAGAATATGTTTCCTTGATGCCTAATGAATAAAAAGGATAAGATTGAATAGGCGTCGTAAAAGTTGAAACGAGGCCCACTTCCGATTTGCACTTTATCCATTTTTTATGATTTTTTCCCGATTAAGTCCCGACAGGAGTTTTATGATAGTATGAACAGGAAAATACCTTCAAAGCAGCTGTAATATCATTCATAAAAAATGCTGGCCAACCTTTCAATAGCTTTGATTTATCATTTATGTAAACTCAAAACATTCCAAGATGAATAGATGCATTTTTGAGTCCGTTAATTGATTCGCATCAACCATTTTTCTATTTCAAATAAAGCATATTTGACCATTTAAGTAAAATACTTTATCCTTCTGCCTAACAAGTTATTAAATGGAAATGGTTTCGTTTATTAATGTATGTGTAGCATTTTTGTGCCAGATTACAGAATAGCTAAAACGTTAGTAACATTATTATTATCAGTATGATTTGCATGTATGGACAGATGGTTCGTATTACAATTTAATAATCAGCCGTAAAACAATTTGACTGCTTGACTCTTCTCATGGTTTAAGACAGTTTTAATTTCAACGAGGAATCTCAAAAATTGTGTATCAACGCTCCAATTTGATCAAATACACAACATTTCTCTTAAGGAATGCACTCACTAAGTCCATTTATTTTTGTTCCCTAATGTATTTACGAATGGATCGAATCTGTTTTATTATTATATCCTACTCTGGTATGTAGATAAATTAAACATTTTGAGTGTAAACTACTGAATTTTTAATGGAAATATCGTGGAGCGCCTTTGACTTTTCAATCATTTCTCATAATTTATATAGAAAAGTATGTTTCATTAGAAATATGCCTCGACCCATATGACAAGGTTTTTAATCAAAGGTTCATACACGCAAGTCATTTCATTCCACTGATCAACCAAGGTCAAATCATGACCATGTTTTATCTTCCTCCTTTTCTCGAAATATGACATGACAAGCTAACTAGGGTGAGGGGTCAATTAGTTACTGCCTAGGGCGTGGCAATTCAATACATCTTTCGATCCAGGCAATAATTCGTGGCGCAACGGCTCATAAGATATTGTTTTTCAAACATTGTCAGTATTTGGACCTCAGTTTCATTTCAATACATCTTCAGGGCCATCGAATAAGCGAACCATAATATATCCCATTTAAGCTCATTTTTGGACAAGGATGCATTCGTTTTTCTAGCTTTCTAATTAACTGACAACCGCACCCATGACATGAACTTTTAAATTGAACAAAACAAGATAAACCCGCTTAGAACCCTTAAATATTATGATATGATCAAGTAATTTATGAGGTCGCTGACTTATCTAATTGACTTTATTAAGTCGAAAATGAATTAAATTTGTCATTTAATTAACTTTATGAAATCATGAAATAGTTAAAATCATAGTCTTAACGCGATAAACAATACAAATAAAGCTTTGTTTATTATTTTATTATTATTTTTTTAAGTTTGTCTGTTTTTCTTTCCATTAACTCATTAAATACAGGTTTCTTGGCATATTTAGTATAAGACCCCTTAGAATAAGATATTGTTGATGGTAGATACATATGTTGACATTTTGAGTTGTGCAATATTTGATTGCTGCTTTAATGAGTAAAATAATTAACTTTCAAAATAAATATATAAACAACGTTTTAAAGTTTGGTTTTTAACCGTTTTTCTTCCGAAGCATGTTTGTACTTGCTCCTTATCATGTACAATTTAACATTAAAAGGTTTGTAAATCTAATTGTTTGTCTTATCTTTAACACAATAGCAATGCCTGCTTAGGCCCTTTATTACCTACATAGCTTGTCAAATATTACATGTATCGAGGTGTGAAGATCAATGAACTACAACTGTGTCGGAAATACGAGAGAGCATTTAGAAAAAGTGGTCTACGTAAGGATGAGCATAGGTACAAATCACAGCGCGATGTGTATAGGCACGCCTTGCAATCTGAAAAACAAAAGTACCTCTCAAAAACGGTGTCTGACGCCTCTGGCGATCCGAAAACTTTGTTCAAGTCATTAAATCGGATTATGCACCGCTCCAACCCTAACCCTATGCCTGACTGTGACGATCCTAGTCAATTACCTAACACTTTTTTGAACTATTTCCAATCAAAAATCCAGAAAATAAGGGATAGATTTTCTACCAAAATCGAACCTGCGTTCGAGTTTGACCGGAAGTGTGATGAAAACTCAATAGATACACCTACTCTCTCTACATTTGAATCTGTTTCCGAGCAAGACATGGCAAAAGTTATTGCCAAGTCTAATTCCGTTTCCTGCGAACTCGATCCCATGTCTACCTTTCTCATCAAACACTGTCTACCACAGCTTCTACCGGTGCTTACGCGGATAGTAAATCTATCTCTCTCGCAACCGAGACTATGCCACCGGAATTTAAGAAGGCAGTGATACGGCCACTGTTAAAAAAAACCCTCGTTGAAACGAGAAGTAAAAAACTACAGACCGGTTTCGAATCTGCCATACGTTTCTAAGCTCATCGAACGTGTAGTTTGTGCACAGGTCACCACGCATATGGAACAAAATGTCCTAAATGAGCCACTTCAATCCGCGTATAGAGCCTTTCATAGCCCGGAGACAGCTTTGATAAAGGTGTTCGACAGTGTTCTAAGTCACATGGATGATGGCAATACGGTGTTCCTTACGCTCCTCGATCTCAGTGCCGCTTTTGACACTGTAGATCACCGGATATTGCTGCGCCGGCTTCGCGAAACCGTCAAAATAGACGGCGCCGCATTGAGATGGTTTGAATCATATTTAGACAAACGTTCCGTGAGTGTCTGTGTGGATGGCCAGTATTCGCAAGAGGTGACAGTTGATTGTGCGGTACCGCAGGGCTCCATTCTAGGTCCCCAGGAATATTCCTCGTACACAATACCTCCGGGCTCGTTGATTCGAATGCTTGCGCTGTTGTTCCATTTTTTCGCGGATGATTCGCAGTTATGGAAAACAGTAAATCCGCGATCAGTGACTGACCAGCTGCATTCGATTCGGAATATAGAAACCAGTATTAAATAGGTGGCAGAGTGGATGTTTCATAATAAATCCAACTAAATAAGGACAAGACGGAGTTCATGATCATTGCCAGCAAGCGGAACCATAAGCGTATTTGTGTTGATCATCTAGACCTTTAGGTAGATATGATCAAATCGTCACAAACAGCCCGAAATTTAGGTGTTTTGATGGACTGCACCTTATCCATGCTGGATCACGTGAACCATGTTCGAAAAACTGGTTTCTATTACCTCAATTGGATAAAGCGCATTCGCAACTGCCTCACTGACGAGGCAGCCAAAGCCATTGTACACGCGTTAATCATTAGCAAAATCGACTACTGCAATGGTTTGTTTATTAATCTACCAAGCTGTGTGATAGAAAAGCTGCAAAATCTAATGAACGCTGCCGCAAGGGTTATATCTCGCACTCCCCGTCGCCAGCCAATCACACCTG
>LQRL01120149.1:22173-51311 GCA_001703475.1 Hydroides elegans
TGGGGCTTTCGGCCGGGTATGGGACATTTAGCCTAGCATGCCAATAGGGGGGGGGGGTTGTTGGGGGCTTGGCGCCGGGTTGGCTTTTGGTCGAGTCGTGGTTTGCCCTAGAACCTGCATACACATATTGATTTCATACACGTTGCCAAGAACCAGGGACGTCACTAGTAATTACAAACCGACATATACACTGATATTTCATTGGCTATATACATGACTAAAAATAGCATAGTTTTTTGTGGTAGGTTTTTTTTTGACAAAGTCACCGATGCTCAAAAATATAATTACATAAAAAACTAGAACGACTTTTGCGGTAAGAGTTATTATTAGAACATTCCCAGCGTCAAGCTTAAAACATTTCAAAGAAAGGACTAATTGATTTCATAATTGTTGTTGGTAAAATACAATAAATTGCAAAACAAGTCCGTCATTTTAGCGTGCCTTCTGCACTGATTTGATGAATAAATAAACACCAAAATTTGTTTTGAGTATACATGTGAAATCAAATCCAGGGATATATTGGGCTTGATTCATTACATTCTAATTAAAAACAAGTTATAAATATATTAATTGCTTATTGAATCATTTCTTATTATGTTTGTGATTGGTTTTGCAAAATATATTACAGTATTGTCATCCCTGTGTATATAACATGGTCATTTGCACTTCTTGAACTGCCTGTATATAAACAATGTCCTATTTATAAACATCAATATCATAGATCGAATCGATGGAATTCGATATCATCATTGTAACATTAATTTTTCTCGCCACCAATAACGAGTTCAAACCACAGTAATGAGTTGCTGAAGTTGATACCATACCGGTTTAACCTTGATTATACTTACATGCGATGTGTCATCGTGTTATATATTATGTAAAACGCTTATTTCGAATGCAGCAGATAAAAGTAACAAAACAATATTCCCAATAATAAGTTTTGGTTGGACAGATGTTTTTTTTTTCTTGCTGCCTCATACAAATCACTGTGAAATGCCATTGTCTGTCTAAATTGATTACCGATTACCGAATTACCGACTTAAACAGTAAGGCAAGGATACACAGATTAAACGAAAATTATATATAGAGAAAGAGAGAGAAGGGAAAAAGGAGCAAAGTGAGCAAAAGTAAGAAAGAAAGAGAGAAAGTAATGAAATATAGTTAGACAACTTCGATGAATACTTATTTGAATGGATTTTCGACTATTTTCGACTTCTCATTTCCGACTATTGTGTATCGTTGCTTTCTTTGTGAGACAGTATTCTCACCTAAACTTTATTGTTGCAGAGTTAAAAGATGTATAAAACGTCAACAAATGTTGAAAAACATCATCACTACAAAAAAAACACTTCGAATTGAATTCGAAATTCAAATCACCTTACTACACTACAGCACTACAATTGATTGGAATACTGCAGTTAAAACCTTTCACCACATTTCTATTTATTCCTGAAATATTATAGAAACGCACGGACAAAATGTTTAGTACATATTCATTAAACACAGAATTTAAGGACAAAACATTATTCAGCAGACTTCGAAATCACCAATATAATTTGACCTTCAAAAGGAAAAAAAATATATGATATACGTTTAAGAATAAAAGGATTTCTCAAAATAGAAACTTTCAAATTGAATGTTATTGCGCAACCGAGGCAATCATGTCCATAGTGCGAAATCATATATATCTGTTTAAGAAGAAACAGTAGATATCAAAACGGCAATGTGAGAAAACAAAACGAAATGAACCCAAAAACAGTTTTCAGAAGACACTTCTGTTATAATTATAATATTATTTTCTAGCATTAACAATTAGACAGTAATGCATTAGTTATACATAGCAATATGTTTAATATCATTGACATTTTATTTTCTATTTTAATGCCTTTTGAATATTTCGAATTTGTTTTAAGCCAAATTCACTATTTTTCTAATCTGTTGCCATGATTTATTACAAAATAAATGTTTATTATTATGACGCAACAAATAATTATTAATGCGCAACAAAGAAAATAATTTCATATTGTGACGTAATAATTATTTAATTTTGCCTGTGAACTCCTACTTCAGTAACCTAAATGTTCATTATATTTGTACTCCTCTGACGAAGGGAGGTTCTCCCGAAACATGTTAGGAAATCAATAAAATACATAAAAACTCTTATATTGTCTTTTGTGTTGTGTAAAAATCAGTTATATGTACCTTTATAATTTATATGGCTTTTGCCTTCGCTGATTGTATCCATACTGCTTGGATCCACAACAGGGAAATTATACCCAAACAATTTATGTCAAATGAACAAGAAACGCCTGGTAGAGCTTCACCTTATATTTGCTTTAATTTATCTATATAATAATATATTTTCCTTAATTTCAATGCGTTTGATCCAGAATCTTTGTTATATTGCACATTAAACGAGATAAGAATTCTAGATATTGAATATTATAATGAGTGCATACCATTTTAATGAGCGCCTAAATTTAGAGAAAATAATTATGGAAACAAGGATTAAACTTTACAAATTATTCAATATTCTGTCTACTATAGTATTGGCAAAAGACCTGTGTCATGACTTAAAGATGGCTTTGTAAAAACCGTGTTTCGGTGAAAGAAAAAAACAACACCTGTACTATATAAATAACGACTATAAAGAGCGTTTTAAGAGAAACAACCACAAGGTAAACACAACACGATCCCTTTACCTGATTACAGTACCATACTGGCAATATATGGATAAACACAGCTCTTTAATTCAGATTGACGCTCTCAAATTGTTTTTTTTTGTTAACATTTCGCCGGAATCGCAGCTAGGCATTGTCACTCTTCGGGATGTTAGGTATTAAATGACATGTGGAAATTGCGAAAGACATATCGAGTCCAAGGTCTACTTTCCGTACTGTTAAACTTCCAAGTTATATAAATGTGGTTCTATATATTTGCATTTTCATTCAATAGAGCTGAGTAGGACTAGAATGAAAATCGTATCCATGCAGTTTGACATAAACGTTTAAGACTGGTATGCTTATTGAGCAGAAAAAAATGATTCAAATAATTAAAAACGTAATTTATTCATTCATAAAACATATCATTTATAATGTTTGCATTTAAATGGCAATGATTTGACGACACAAATTGCTATATTGTAAAAATATAAAATAGGTTTGTTTCATGTTCCTAGCGATCAATGATTAAATCGACTATATAGCACATTAGTTTATGATACATGTTTTTTTGCAATTATCAAGTAATTGATAATTTTTAAATATCAAAAATGAAAAGAGCATTTAACAGGTGTTGATGAGATTCAAGGATATGTTTTCGTAGATTAAAAACGATTTCAAGTCAATCACATGTAGTCTAACGCAAGAGAGGAGACAATGCATAACTAATAATGCTTGTTTAATAAAAGGTCGCAATTGCATCATTTAGCTTATTTTCTACTCATTCATAAAATGTTAGTTTATATATATTTCTATAAATCATTGTTGCCAGAAATTGGTTGATTCCGACGTCATCAAGACGAAAGAGTATCAATGTGTGTGATAATATATCGTATGTACAATGGTCGATTAAAAAAAAAGACAGAAAGCTTCATTATTATATCCTCCATAATTGTGTATCCGTTCCGGAAAGTACATTTATTGTTCTTTTTTATTGTTTGCAAAGTAGCCCATTGGCGCCGATACGCAAGAATATAACGACCGATTAATAAATATCATTCCAGGCTACGAGACAATGACATTGTTTTATCGTAATACAATATCTATTACATAAGCTTCATATTAAAATATACTGGAATTATTGAACACGTGCCATATGGACCCCTTCCGTTGCCGATGTACTTGATGTGTGCCTTCACTTACTTCTATAACAAAAGAACGTAATGAGAAGAAACATTTTGGGTAGAGTCGTTTTGGGTGGATTCTTTTTGGGTGGGTTCGTACAGGAATATAACACATTTGTTTCGACATCTTTTTTCTATGCTTATGCGGAGCCACATTGCATGCGTTTTTTAACTGAAAAGCACCCGACGAGCTGTTTCCTCGAAAGGTGTTCCCAAATAAGGTGTTCTTTTTTGTAAATGGATGCATCTACAAACTTTCTAAAAATGCCCTTTAGCTACACAAATTTGAGGACTTACTCATGGTACAATGAAATATAATTGAGACAGTTTTATTTTTTTAAATAAAATGTATTCCTCTCCAGATTCTTATTGTCAAGATGGGCGAAACGAGCTTATCTAATTACACAAAAAGGAACACATTGTCGTAAAAAAACTTTTTTTTTTTAATTTCATACTTTATATTTCGTAGTTTCAATAGGTTTTATGCTCATACTAACACGTTTTTAGATTACGTCGTGGGGTGCTCTTATTTGCTTCATAGCGCTGCATAGCATAATATCCCTTAGCTTTAAGTGAGAGATAATTTCCCCATAATGCCTAATTAGTAGAAACGGTGTAAGTAGAATACTCTCATCGTGAACGTTTAAATGAGACCCACATCTCATTTGCACTTAATCCATTTTTGTTCAAAATCCCGATAGTGGTTTTATGATTGTGTGACCAGGAAAGAGAATAGCACGTTCACCATTCCATAAATAAAGAGTTGCCGCCCAATATTTCAATAGCTTGGATGTGTTCTTGATGTTAACCTGAAACATCCTTGCTTGTAAAAATGTATTTTGAGTCCATTTGCTGAATTGCATCAACCACTTTCCCACTAAAACATACTGACCAATTTAAGGGAACTAAGTTTATCCCTCTGCCTACTGATTTGTTAAATGCAGATGGTTTATTAATTAAGATATTTGTAGCTATTTCATATCTTAAAGAATAATCAATAGCTTAAATAATGATATTTTGTTCATTATATGTGTCAGTAGCTCAGGCATTTACATGCACACTTTTGCATTAAACCAAATAATGCCGAATTAATCAAACTAAACAATCAGCTATGCAACAACATGGTTGCTTTACGTTTCTTATTTTTTGGTGTTATTTCCAATATGGTAAGGAATCTCAAAAATCATGTATAGACATGGTCATATCCACATCGTGATTTCTCGTTAAGCATACAATCACCAATACATGTTCATTAATCATTTTCTTACTCGGATGCATTTACGAATTGAGCGAAATTGTTTTATCATTAGATCCAACTCTGCTATGTAGATAACTTGCATAAAGCATGTTGATTGTTAACGGTACTGAGTAAAATATATTTACTAGAAAGTTTATAAATAGCTTTCGGTTGTCTGCAGGAGGCCTTGTGCTTCATTTTCAAATCCTAATAGAAATTCCGTAAAATACCTTCAAGTGTATGATTTGTAAACGTAAATGCGCCTTGAAAAATGTATCATTAATGTTTCGTTAGAAGAGGCGACGCGACCCATCTGACCAGGTCCTTAATCGAAGCTTCATACAGGCATGTCATTTAATCCTAGATTTCAACCAAGGCCAAATCATGACCATATTTCTCTTCCTCCGCCACTTCCCGAAATATTTCATGACAAGAAAACTACGGAGGGGAGTCTGACTAGATCAATAAGTAACTGCCAAGAGCGTAATATTTCATACATCTTTCGATCCAGGCAATAATTTGTGGCGTGACAGTTCATAAGGATTTGCATTTAAAACTGTGTCGTTACTAGCTTGACCATAATATTTTTAAAGCAAGATTCTTGAAAAAAAAACAGAAAAAAAAACGTTGCTATACAGAGTAACACTTGTATTTTTTAAAGTCGACTTTTGATGAGGTAAAATCAAACGCAGTATCTGTATATCTACGGAACCACGATAGCTCAGTTTTCCCATTTGCTTTTTTTTTGAGGTTTGGGTTATTAGCTCAGTTTTCCTATTCGCTATTTTAAGAGGTTTGGGTTATTCTTTCATTTCATGATGATGTTGTTATAGCCAGGCTGTATGCGCCATAAAACAAGGTATGGCGGCTTATATTTATTTCAAGGATAGTCTGTTAGATTTCTTATGCGAAATTGCGGGTAAAATCTACGAGACATAAATGTCTTAAAACAAAGCAACAGCAATATTTTGTCACGTGTTTTGTCCAAATGAAAGTTGAAAAGAACCGTAAACAGATATGAATTAGACACGTGGTTAGGGTTTAAAGTGAACAAAAACGTAGAGTTTACTTGTTTTCATAGTTTATTTCTATGTCATCCTACCAATACTAATAATTGGCCTTTAAGATTATGTAATCTGATTGTTGTGTCTGCAGTCACATTGCTTTTGAACTACGTCAAAATAGATCAGAAACAAAATATAGATGTATATTTCGCGTCGAGTTGGGATATAAATTTGCAAAACCTTAGTATTTTACTTTCTTACTTTACTTAACAGGATGTATAAATATCGCCTTTATTATGGTGCTACTTTCATTTCAAATGAGTTATAACGGCGGAACATCGATAAAAAATTGTAATATGAATGCTCTTTAAAAAAACGCAATATTAGTTTTTGCAATGTCACTCAAAGAAATTGACAGGAAATGCAACCAAATCGGAATAGGAATGCGGTTTTGTTACAATTTAAAAATGTGTGGGACAAGTTTTTCGCAAGGGGCAGGTCGCCCTACCCTTCCTTTATTTGTTTTTTTTCATAAATATGAACATTGTTTATGCAAGAGTGCGGAATACAGAGAAGAGCCGTTTACAGCTTAATGTGGCGTTCGGCTGATGGTTTTTCTTACGTATATTTTTTCTTGAGATAGATTCATCAAAATTGGGTCAGCCCGGCTCCCCCCCCCCACTAAACGCTAGCTTGCTTAAGGATATAAATAACGTTGCCGTAATAACGTAAATGTATTTGTTTCCAATTTTATTGAAAATACGTATATTGACTGACATTTTCACTACAGTTGTAAAATAGTTAATTTGTATGGCACAATCAGTCGTTGCCGAATAGAAGAAGGGTACCTTAAAATCAAAGCTATTCGCTACACAATGTGAACAATTTTTAGATATGTTAAAGTTTTGAGATTTGACTATACATTTTATTTTTTTGTGTCAGATCCTGATTATAAATTATAATCTAATTGTTGTGTCCCTTATGGGCAGTGAATAATAAATGATTTTGTTTTCGAGTATAATGGATTCGGACATTGGCCTATCGTCATGTCACACCACTTCTCAAGACAACATCGTTTCTCAATCAAAGATATGTTTCTTATGTTACATTTAAATGCAAGACATCGTCATAGGGCCTAACCCCACTGGTAACTTTGAACTTTATTCCATTAAGCATTCAACAATATAAACCCAGCAATCGTGTGTTTCCCGTGAGGAAAAACGCTCTTCTTGACAAAAAAGGCTCGGACAAACTTTCCGCGTGGCATTTTAGCTCTTTCCAGTTATTTTCTATACAGTTTGTATCTTGATATAGCATGCCATATCATGCATGCAAACATGTTCTAGGCACGATCATAAACTAATTCTATCCAATGAACCGTGTTTTAATTATCATAAAGAGATACGGTATTATCATGGCCGATTGAGCAAGCAATCGTTGACCGCTGCTAATTTAACCCGGATTGAACAATGAAGATCAACTAAAGTGCTGCATAAAATATATGCACTTAACGGCCACATTATTTTGTAGAAAGAAGTTTTTAATATATTTTTTTTTCAAAACTGGAAATGATTGAAAAACCACCTTATGTTACCAGTTACATAACTTTTAATGACGTCACTGGATTTATGCAAACTGATAACGGATATGTTTTCTTCTCCTGATTGTATGACGTCATATCTTTTTCAATATAGTTCTACATTTGCGACACAAAATACATCCAAAGCGTCCAAATTAATTTCTGAGTCATTATTTCATATATGTTTACGCAGTTGTGACTTTTATAGATATCGCTGTGTATCGTAAAATAATACTATTATTTTTATATGACATAGATAAAAAACATGTACCATATATTACATATCTATGCACAAAGCTTTTTTTACTTAATTCTTTCAGGCACGGATCCCTTCAGTTTTTTTACTAAATAAAAGTACGTTGAGTCGAGGGTATGACGAAATGATAAAAAGGACATTCCGAGAACACATTTGTCTTATTCCTGTAAAATCCATGAAACATGTTAATTTCGTAGTATGTATTAATATCACGTGACTTTTTATATTTGACGCTGGATAAAGTAAACCCTATACTGAAAACAATACAACATTTCTGTCATTGCCACCTTTCAAATTCAAAGTGGGGTACCGATAAATAAGCTATTTGTTTAAAGAATTCAATCCAAAATGATGAGAGTGTTGTTTTGTTTTCAAAATAGAATTCGCGTTTCAATTACATTTCACAATATTGATTTTTACTAAAATCCCAATTTTAAACCAATAAACCAGACAAAAAAATGTTATCTGCGCAATCGATGTCAGGGTTAAAGACTTAAATGACAAGAGAAACCAGAGAGATTGAAAGGCTACCAATAAAAAGAGAGGGGGCACCCCGTGAAAGGGATAACCTGAATTGCTTTGCAGCTCAGCGCCTATTCCGATCATTTATACGCTTGCTTGCATTCTTAATCAAGGAAACAATGAGCGCATTAAAATTTCAAAGATTGATCTGTGTAACAGCGATATTAATTACCAGCTTGTTACACCTATATTTTTTAGTGTTTATTGCTTTGATGGTATTTGACAAAATTAATTACGGCTTGACAGGACAAGGGATGGTCGCAGTGTAAATAGTATAAATAATTATTGGATAAAAGCAGTGATTAGTTTTTGGATTAGTCTTCAATTGCACAAGGATAGCTGTTTGAATGCATAGCTACATTCAGTATGCTAGAATCATACAAAAACTAAAGGATAAATAAAAGGAACTGTTGATAAACATGTATGTATTAACAAATATAAATATTAAATCATGGATACATAAAACATTATTATAAAACAAATTATATGACCCGAACATTAATAATAAAAACATATGCATTCATATTTGCAATAAATATTTATAGATCGACAGTGATATTATTTGAATCAAAATTGCAAGTGAATTAATTCATCGGCAGAGATGATAATAATTCAATTCGACAATAATGTCGAGACGGATACAATTAGAGAAGTCGATTTTGATTTAATTTGAGTATAACTTGAGCAGGTGATGTCTATTCCACGCATCATGTGTTGCTCTTAATTTTACAACAAAAACTGAGGGTAAGTACAAAAACGACAATTTAATTATGAACAGTTTTTTTTGTAAAGCTAAAATATGTTTATCTCTATTGACTAAAAGGTTTAAATTGACGCATATGTGATAAACAAGGAATTAATTAAAAATCACGGTTAGTTAGGATAAAAAAGCTCGAAAAATATTCCCTTTTGTATATAATGATTATTTTCTAGCGTTTATAGCGTTTGTGGGTCTTAATATTTGTATTTACATTGTCATTTATTTTCGAAACATAATATTTAAAGATAAACATAAGAGATTATTAAAATCAGTTAACTGCAATCCTTCAAAGGCTGCAAAAGTGCTTATTCTTGTGCACATCATTAACCTTCTATTCGTAAATATCAACAAGACGCGAGCGTGTCATTTGTCGGAAATATGATATTCACACTTCAAAGGACTGATTGTTCCTCTCAAATGTAAAAAGTCAAAATAATTCATCGCGCTTCGTTTTACCCGCATATCACCAGTGTAAAATCAAAAGGGATTCGAAGTCATTATCAGATTGAGACTGTTCTTATTAAAACATAGCTTTAAGAACTTTTTCTTTCATACGTTGGGTCGGTTAAACGTTATTGATGGTTTATTGAGGGCCTTATAACATCAGCTTTTTGACATGAATTGGTCTCGTATTGGTCTCGTCATTCATCCGTATTAAAATTAATAATAGATTGATAATAATTAATAATAGATAATATTATTATTACATACATATGCATTTGTGTGTTTGTGGAAATTGATTTCTGCCTATCCTAACAGTTGTATCCTAACAGTTGTACATTACATTAAAGCGAGTGGACTTTCAATACATGTAACATGAAATGCGGGGCTTAATGCAAAACATGTATATTCGGCAAAAAAAAACGTTTGGGTTAAAATAACATCGGTTATGTTTGATATATGCATTGCATCCTCATCTAAATCAAAGCAATACTTATGTTATTCATTGCATGAAAAACATATTTTTTTGCAATAAACATGCTCAATTTATTATACAAGGTACAGTCCGTAACTTTCGAAGTGTTTTTGTCAAATATACGATTTTACACTAAACAAGTTGGTGCACTACAGTTAAAACCACTTCCAATTTAACTATCGTAAGCAAAATTATTCGTATTCGTTTATTGGTTTATTCGTATTCGTTTATTCGTTTGCTTTCGTTTATTCGTTTGCTTTTGTTTATTCATAGCATTAGTTTATTCGTAAGTATTTTTTTATTCCTAAGAAATTGTTTAGTCGTAAGCAATCGTAAGTTATCGTAAGCTATTGTGAGCTATCGTAAGCAATCGTTTATTCGTAAGCAATGGTTTATTCGTAATAATTCGTTTGTTTGTAAGCATTTGTCTATTCGTAAGCAATCGTTTATTCGTATTCGTTTTTCGTTAATGCGTATTAGTTTATTCGTTTATTTGTATTCATTTATTCGCTTATTCGTTTCAGTTGTCAAATTGGAAGTGGTTTTAACTTTAAGTCCTCAGTTTAATATTCATTGTTTTATTATTGGATCTTATATTATAAATATACGTATAACATGCGACAATATTTTAGACAAACTAGTAATATATTTTTTAACAAATGTTGCCTGGAATTTACATTTCATACCAACTTGTTTTTCAAAAGAGTGACCAGCATTCGAGAACAATCGTTTCTTCCGGCTTTCCTCGTCCTTTCACTTTGAAAACTCGACAATCCGCATTGATCTAAAAATAATAATCAACCCATGACTACCAAGTTTGGTTGATAACTCTAAAAGGGTGATGCTATGTATACCTATAGATCCCTTTAAATCACAATACAAATTTTATTAACAGGGCTACGTGATTCGATTTTGGGGATATCTTTAACCCCATAAATATATTCATTGGGTCATGCCGTCGCAGATTATGGCGAATTTAATGCTGACAAATCACAGATGCCCCAATATGGTTAAGGCAGTATTCGGTTGCAGATCACGTTCATTTTTAGGAAACATATGCTATTTGGTTTTCAAGAAATGAAACAGTAATTCAACAAATGATGTGATCTCGGATATTCTTGTAGGATCTACGAAGCTTAGGAAGTAATTGTATCAAATGTGGTAGCATTAGCTGCTTATGACAATGTTAGGAAACCCTACCGTACAGTTATTAAAATTGTCTAAATCACATTTTAAAACATTCACTTTATAAACAGCACACATTAAAGCATAAAATAATGAAGAAAATATGCAATGTATAGAACTAGAGATAAAGGGTACTTTCGCAAAAGATGTGCCTCAAAAATCATGTTATGAATTCAACAATAAGGACTTCTAAATCATGATTAAGACACTTTTAAAGAAAAATTTAGGTGCGGATTTAAGGAGGGGCCCTGATGTTCATTCTCAGATGGCATATACTATTGGCGCCCCAATCAAACAGTTACTGTTCCGCTACTGATACTGCCCAGAATCGTTGTTTGATGCAAAACAAATATATTCAAAAGTACATTTTAAGTTTTAAAATAGCGCAATTGATGGCACAGACCCGGAACTTTAAAAAAAATAAAAACTTGTTGATAAAAATAGAAAGTATATTTTTTGTATTAACCGGGCGTGTATAAGACAGCATTATTCCTGTTCACTGCCTAAACTTCCCAAAATTAGCCTCGCAAATATTTTATAACTAGAATGTGATGTTTAATATGACAAAGGAAATCTTTTCTTGCATTTCAAAGTTGGGCAGCTTGACTGAATTTAGAATTCAAAAATAAGGATCAAACTATATTTGAGACATATTCAAATACATGTTCTGAAAAAAAAACGATTTCAAATTAAACCCATATAACATTATACCGAATTTGAATATGTATGCTCTATGTTGACATTTTGACGTCGTTGTTTCTCCATTTCAAACTCAACACAATAGATGAAATTGAATATTATTAGGTGTTATGGAAAGAACATTAAAAAACTAAAATGTTATTTGGTGACGATATAAACCTATTTATAAGGAATAAATGAGGAAACACTGTAAATAGGAATTGGTTTGCATATATACATACAATTCTACAAAGATAAGCGAATAAAAAAATATTGAAAAGGGTTGACCTTTTTTTCTAAACTAAATTTATAGGCCAACACACTCCTAACTTAAAGACGTCTTGATCAAAAGCCATTGATATTGCAAGCTAACTGTCAACGGCCCGTCTACCGGACATATCCAAGACGTCATTATTTCCGTTCAGTGACTGCATTTTCCGCTAGACACTAATAACTTCGCAATTATTGAATAAGATGCCAAAATTTAGGTCGAGAGCCATTTTGCTCATGTCTGAAATGTAGGCTAAATTGATAAAAAAAAATCGAGCGCAGGGATCGATGTGGAGCACATACAAAATTTGTTCCAAACTTTTTGGTATGTCACGAAATGTCAAGTTAATTATGATGTCACTCTTGAGCTGAACGAGTGTATCTTTATGCAACACCTGTTTAGACGTTGGCTCTCAAATGATTGTATTTTAGGGTTGTATAATTTCCATATGGAAATATATTAAACCTTATACAATCGTGATGCCCGTCTGAAATTACTTATTTCAGTTCTAATTTCTTCATTTTCGGACCGGATGTCGAGAGATTCTATATAAGACTTCTTTCCCACTCGGCAAGGGTCGTCCATAGTACGTCTTATTCGGACGTGACTTCGAGAAGACGAGCTAATTTCGGCCCATATGTAAGTTTTCCGGACGTCCTTTTACGACCCGGCGTCCATAAGACTCGGACGCGACGTCAATGCGACGTCTTTTCTACATACGCGACGAATAAGAACGTCGGGAAAACTTGTATACGGGCCTAAATGAGATCGTCCTCTCGATGTCAGTGGACTTCTTGCCGAGTGGGTTGTGTCATGATAGATGCGAGTTAGATGCAGTATCCAAAAGATGTGATAGATCTTTGGTACAATGACCCAAAATTATATTCCTAACACAAACTCCCGATTTATGACGCGTTGAAAGTATGCCTGCTTATTGATGCGATAAAAAAAATGTATCAAACAGGGAAAAATGTCAAAATATTCGTATATCCTGATGAAATACTCACTCACATCTTATCGCAACCTGTAATGCCTGCTTAGTGCGGGCCCTTTTTTGCCTAAATCTCTGTCATAGCTTATCCCATTTTATATATATTGATGCGTAAAGAACCCTCCCAAAAACGGGCCATGCAATTAAGCCATTATGAATGAACACATAATACCATGGGTAATGGCTATCTGATAAGGTCGGATAATGCAACGATTCTATTCTTAGTGCAAATCACTACATGTACTAACAAAGACAAAGGCCACCGATGCTCAATGATATAATGAAATACAACTACTTTTACAGTAAGAGTAACGTAAATGTGATAAGATTGTTACTTGAGCCTGATTGAATGGAAGGGTATTTCAAAGAAGCATCAAGTTCTCCATTGACCTATATTGAAAGTTAATTGTATATAAGTAATTGTGAAGAATTCATACAATTATAAATTAGCTTAAATTATTAGAACATTCCTAGTGTCGAGCTTAAAAAAAAACATTCAAAGAAAGGGCTAATTGATTTCATAATTGCTGTTGGGGAAATAGATTAGATTGCAAAGCAAGTTCGTAATTTTAGCTTGCCTTCTGCCATCTGATTAGATGAATATATAAACATCAAAATATGTTTTGCGTATGCATGTGAAATCAAATCCAGGGATAAGTAGGGCTTGACTCATTACAATATAATTAAAAACAAGTTATAAATATATTAATTGCTTATTGCATCATTTCAAATTTTATTTGTGATTGGTTTGCTAAATGTAGTACCGTAAGCATTGTCATTCCTATGTATATAACATGGTAATGTGCACTTCATGAACTGCCTGTATATAAACAATGTTATATTCATACACTTAAATATCGTAGATCGAATCGATGAGATTCGATATAATCATTGTGACATTAGTTTTGCTTGCTTTCAATAAAGAATTCAAAGCAAAATAATGAGTTGCAGAAGTTTATTTTTTTTCTCATGAAATCATGTCAATGTACATGATTAGACATTGATTATACTTACATATAGTATCATTTTTGTATCATTGCATTATATATGCTATAAAACACGTATTTAAAATGCAGCAGATAGAAGTGAAGTAAACCAAAAATATCATAAGTCATATCTCTAATTATTAGTTCTGGTTTGACATAGTTTTTTTCCTTCAGGTAAATCACTTAGAAATGTCATTATCTGCCTAATTTGATTGCCTACTAAGCAGGCACAGTAGGTTAACGGAGCCAATTACCGACTTAAAGAGAGAAAGAGAGAAAGTAATGAAATATCGATGAATACTTATTTGAATGATTTTCGACTTTTTTCGACTACTCATTTTCGACTATTATGTAGCGTTGCTTTCTTTGTGTGAGACAGTATTCCCACCTAAGTTTTATTGTTGCAGAGTTAAAGATGTATAACACGTCAATAAATGTTGATAAAACATCATCATACCCATGCCGGCGTTATAATTAAATATCAAGGTCACCAATCCATTAAAACGACCGAAAGACCACCATATGTTTTTTTTATTTACGATTACTTTAACGATTGTCCAACACCATTTTTCACCAAAGTTCTGAATTGATTTAAATAAGTTTTTGCCAAGCGACTTATTGTAAGATGCAACTTCCAGGGAACTGATTTTTAGATGTGATAAAACGAAGGAAAGAAAAAGCAAGAATAGTAAATGCCCTCGACTTATACGAACCCTTTATGCTAAAAGGTAATTGCAGATTGTTCTTGTGCCAATAGTCATCTTTGTAATAAAGGAAAGACACCTAAAATGAAAGCAAAAATGCAGATGAAAAAGACTCAATCAGGCTACATTATTTAAAAGAACAAAATCACCCAAGACGTCAATGACATTTTGCCGGATGCCATAAGGAGATTGGCTTTATTTGTGTCTTATTCACAGTTTTATTATCTATATAATACTATATTTTCCTTAATCTCAATACGTTTGATCCAGATGTGTTGTTATATTACGCATTAAACGAGATAAGAATTCTAGCTATTGAATATTATAATGAGCGCTTAAATTTGGAGAAAATAATTACGGAAACAAGGATTAAACGTTACAAATTATTCAATATTTTGTCTACTATAGTATAAAAAAAGAACTGTGCCATGTTCATATCATGTAATAGAATATTTGAATGGTCTTAGAACTTCAATAAAACATTTGGGTTTAGCAAAATGTAAATACTCATGTGACGCTTAAACCTTTTCTGTCACCAAGGTGAATGTGTATTAAAATGGTCATAAAGGCGTCGTTGTTAGGCACGTGTAAATATGGCACAGCCTTAGGGGCTAAGTAGGTTTCCCAATATAAGCCGAAGGCATTTTTTTATAACACATCGAAATGGGCTTGTCTTAATTTTGGCCTGTGTTCATGATTTTCATCAGGCTAGATATGTTTGTATCACAGTAATTTATACTGAAATATGCTAGGAAACAACTTTATGTTAAAGCAAACATTAAACATGGTAGGCTCTAGTTATACTGGAGGCCTCACGTGGCCTTTTAAGACAACTCAATGTTCCTATGTTGCTATCACGTGATAATAAATGGGGACATAAGAAACTGTTAAGCTTTAACAATGCAATATGAACCCCATTAAAATACTTAGAATACAATGTATGACTTAAAAATGGCTTTGTAAAAACCGTGTTTTGGTGAAAGAAAAACACAACACCTGTACTACATATGTAACCACTATATAGAGCGTTTTAAAAGAAAAAACACAAGGTAACCGCATCAAGATCCCTTAACTTGATTTCAGTACCATACTGGCAATATATGGATAAAGACAGCTCTTTAATTCGGCGTGACTCCCAGCAAATGCTTTTTGTTTAAATTCGCCGGAATCGCAGCGGGGCAATGTAAGTCTTCTGTATGTGAGGTAATGAAAGAAATTAGGAAAGTGCGAAAGACAGATCGAGCTCGAGGTCTACTCTCGTAGTGTTTAACTTCCGTGTTTGAAACAATATATATTTGGTTCTTTACATTTGCATTTTTATTCTTATTATTATTATAGGGCTGAATAAGACTAGAATAAGAATCGTATCAATGCAGCTGTTATAAACGTTTAAGGTTGTTATGCTTTTTATTCAGAAACAAATGCTTAGAATGAATAAAGTGTATTTATTCATCCAGATAAACATATAATTTATAAGGTGTGTATCTTAATTGCAATATTTTGTCGACACAAATTGCTATATATTATACGTTGATAACGTTATTTTATCGAAATAAAATATTAATTACATAAGCGTCATATAAATATATGGGAATTGTTATACGTGTGTCATAGGGAGCCCTTCCGTTGCAGATATACTGGATATGCACCTTAACTTACATCTATAACATATGAACGTTATGGGAGGAAACGTTTCGGGCAGAGCCGTTTTGGGCGGACACATTTAGGGCGGGTTTGTACTGGTTTATCACGTACACTTCTGTTTCAACAATTTTATTCCTTTTGCTTATTTTGACCACATTTGCATACGTTATTTGTTTTCAAAAGCACCCAACGAGGTGCCCCTTCCCCCCAAAAAATGTTACTTTAAATATATATCTATCTACAAACTTGCTAAACCTTTTTTTATAATTTCTTATATATTTGGAATTTATTTGAAAGAATCTTATTAAGCAAAATGTAGCTGTTCATGCTACTTTTTTTCATAAAATGGTTTCTCTCCAGATTCTAACTATAACAATATGCGAAATTACCTCATCTTACTACTAAAATAGGAACACTTCTTTATAAATCTATGTTTTGAAAATTTGATTGTTTACTTTTTATTCAATGTTTCAATAGGTTTTATCCTCAAATTAACCTTTCTTAAATAACGTCGTAGTCTCACCAGACCCACATCTCATATGCACTTTAATAATTTTTTTTTCAAAAATCCCACAGCAGTATTATGATCGTGTGACAAGGAAAGGGAATAGCACTTTCACAATGCCATTCATAAAGAGTTGCCGCCCAATAGTTCAATAGCTTTGATGTATTCTTGATATAAGCTTGAAACATCCCTGCTTGAACAAATGCATTTTGAACTGGGTCCGTGTGCTGACGTGCATCAACCACTTTTTCAAATTAAACATACTGACCCAATAAAGTAAACTATTTTTATCCCTCTGCCTACTAATATATTTGATGTAGATGGTTTACTTTATTAAGATATTTATAACAATTTCATATCTAACAGAGTAATCCACAGCTTGAATAATGATATTTTGGTAATTATATGCGTCGTTAGCTCAGATTTTTCATGCAGGATTTCGCATTAAGCCAACAAATGCCTAATTAATCAAACTAAGCTATCAGTCAAACAAGCAACTCGACTGATTGAATTTTCTTATGTTTGAAGCAGTTTTCAATATGATGAGGAATCTCGAAAAACGGTGTATCGACGCTCCAATATGGTCAAATCCACAGTATTTCCCTAAAGGAATGCACTCACATGTCCATTTATCTTCTTTTGTCCGAATGTATTTACGAATAGACCAAACAAGTTTTATCATTATATCTAACACTGGTACGTAGCTAAAAGCATTTTGATTGTAAACGACACTAAGTAAGGAGTATTTAGGTGATAAATTAAGATAGTTCAACTGAGATTTAACTTGTCACTCCAAGTTATCTTTGGGTCTCGGGTTTGATTTCTGTAAGAGTCTTCAAATATATTTCAGTTGTCCCCTAGCGGGCCTTGTGCATCTTAATTAAAACATAATGGCAGAAGAGCACCCCATGAGGTGTTCCTAAAATTGTGTTCCATTTCAAACTAGATCTATCTTCAAGCCTCTCTAAACGAATTTGACGAATACGCTTTTGAATGATATTTTAATCGAAATCTCATAAATCTCATAAATCTCGAAATCTCATAAAGCGCCAAATTCATGATTTTTCAACGCAATGCGCTTTAATAAATTTATCATAAATAATATAGGAAAGTATAGTTGGTTAGAAATGTGACGGGACCCGTGTGACCAGGTCTTTAATCAAAGCGTCATACATGCTAGTCATTTCATCCCACGGATCAACCAAGGTCAGATCATGACCATTTTATATCTTCCTCCTTCTTCCAGAAATATCTCATGACAAGCCAACTAGGGAGGGGAGTCCAACGAGATCAATTAGTAGCTACCAAGAGCGTGGCAATTCAATACATCTTTCGATCCAAGCAATAATTCGCTGCGTGACAGCTCATAAGATATCTAGATTTGAACTTTGTTTGTCTGAGGAGTCACCCTACTATCATTTCAAGACGATTTCGGAGCCACCGAATCGCGAAATAAATATGCGATCATTTTAAAATGTGCATCAGTATATCCCTAGTTGTAGTTCAGAATTTTGCAATTGCCAGGGTTCTGTGCGTATAGGCGCTTATAATGAGCGTGCAATTGACCTTAAATGATAGAATGCAAATAAATCATAAATAAGAATATCAACACACTTAACAAGTTGATATTTAGTATTTTTATCGACGGGGCTCGATCCATCATAAAGTTTCATTTCATCATCATTTTGCTTTGATTTTGCTTTTCTGCTTTGATTTCTTCCACGAATTCGCAAGTAAAATCACGGAGACATAACGGTCTTAAATCAAAGCAACATAAATTGTTTTTGTCGCGTGTTTTGTCAAAATGAAAGTTGACAGAAACTGCAACCAGATATTACTTAGAAACGTTATGAGGGTTTATAGTAAACAGAAAGAGTCCACTTATTTATATTTATTGTTTATTCGCAAATATCAGCTTACCAAATCTATTCCTTGAAATACTTTGCCATTGTGAAGTTGCTGTGTCAAAAGTCACATTCCCTTTTAACTACTTCGAACTATTTGAGATAAAGCTGTGAATGTATGTTTCTATTACATTGAGGTCTGCTATTCTGCAGACCCTTAGAATTTTACTTTCTTACCATACTTAACAGTGGGTATAAATATAGCCGTTGTTTGGTCATGGCCCTAATTTCATTTCATATGAGTTTACAAAGCCGGAACTATGATAAAAAGATCGTTACATGAGTGCTTTGAAATAAACAAAGGTAAAATAATTTCTCGCAATGTCACACAATGAAATGCGACAGGAAATGCAACCAAATCGGAATAGGAATGTGGTTTTGTTTAGATTTTTTTAAAGTGTCGGACCCGTATTTCAATAGGGGAAGGTTGCCCTACCCTTTCCTTGTTGTTACTCACCTAAATATGACAAGTGCTCATGCAAGAGCGCCAAATACAGTGACGAGCTGATTACCGCTTTACACAACGTCCGGTCCAATTTTGGAAGTATGTTTTTTTTATTTTGCTTGAAATTTATTAATCACAACTAGTCAGTCGGGCTTCTCCCCAACTAAAAGCTAGCTTGCGAAAGCAAAGGATATAATTAACGTTGCTGTAATAAGGTTCATGTATTTGTTTAGATTTTAATTGAAAATGCGTATATTGAGGTGAAAACTTCACCACAATTGTAAAATAGTACAATTGTATCGCACTATCAGTCGTTGCCGAATAGAAAAAGGGTACCTTCAAGTCTAAGCGATTCGTTACACAGTGTATACAATTTTATTATATGTTAAAGTTGTAAAGTTTTGAGATTTGATAGTTTTTGTATTTAAATGTGTTAAACACTGATTATAAATGATAATTTAATTGTTGTGTCCCTTATATGCAGCAACTAATAACTTATTTCAGTCACGTCACGTTGCTTCCCAAGACAAAATCATTTCTCGGTCAAAGGTATATTTCTTAGTTAACAGTAACATTCAATTATAAGACATCTTCATAAGACCTAGCCACACTGGTAACTTTGAGCTTTTTCTATTAAGCGTTAAAAATATAAACCGAGCATTTCTGAGTTGCTGAGTTCCCGTAAGGAAAGGCACTCTCTTAACAAGAAGACTCAGACAAGCTTCCCGTGTAGTTGTTTGATTTATTTTCGGTATAGTTTGGATCGTGAAATAGCATACCATATCATACTGGCATACATATTTTAGGCACGATCATAAAATGATTATGTCCAATGAACCGTGTTTTTAATTATCATAAAGAGAAACGTTATTATGGTCGATTGAGCAAGCAATCGTTGACAGCTGCTAACTAAACCCGGATTAAACAATGAAAGGTCAACAAAAGTACCACTGAGTGATAATTTATTACATATCTGCACTTAAAGCCACATTATTTTCATACATTAGTTTTTTGTTTAAACTTGAAATGACTACAATACCACCTTATGTTACCAGTTACCTTATTTTTCATGACGTCAATAGATTACGCACACTGGGCGTAGATGCAAAATGCTGAGATTATTTCGTGGGACAGGAGTTTTAGTTTGATAACAGATATGTATACTTCTCCTAAATGTATGACGTCATATCCTTATTAATACAGTTCAACGTATGCGACTCAACATATATTCAATATTCTCCAGAGCGTCTGATAAATTTCTGAGCAATTATTTCATCTATGTTTATGCACATGTTATTTTTTATAGATGTAGCTGTGTACCGCTAAATAATACTAATCTTATAAAATTCTAATATTTTGTATGTAATACGAACTATAAAAACACGGTTCTTTAGTGTAATGCTCGTACAATGTCAATGAGCACCAAGGCGCTTGACCGAATCGAACCACAAATTTACACTTAATACACAACACTGCAAACGGGAACAATGCAAAACCGTGTTTTTTATATTCTCAGTGTATGAGTAAAAGGCTCGATATACGTGTATATGTTTAAATCTAAATTGCATGCATGTACACATATGCGAAACCGTTTCGTGTGTTAAATACTGGAATCGTTTTGATTCTTGATATGTGATATAATTTGTGTTTATTACATGTACATGGATAAGCGAGCATGTGTCATATATTATATTAATGTACATAAAAGTTGTTTATCGACTTATTACTTTCAGACACGGATCCCTCAAGTTGTTGGTTTTTGTTTACAAAATTAAAGTACGTTAGGGTCGACGGAATGACTAAATAATAAATAGAATATTCAGATAGCACATTTTCTTATTTATTGGATTCATGTGAAATACTTAAAAATCCACGAGACGTATTTATAACGTAGTAGGTATTAGTGTAACGTGATGTCTTATATATGCCATTGGATAAAATGAAACTGAAAAAAGATTATGTCATTGCCGTCTTTCAAATCCAAAATGGGGGACCGATAAATTAGCTAATTGTTAACAGGATTCCATCAAATATGGCGAGAGTGTTTTTGTTTTCGTTTTCAAAGTAGAATTTGCGTTTCAATTACATGTCACAATATCGATTTCCACTTTATTCCATATTTAAACAAATAAACCAGACAAAAAAGATGCTATCGACGCAAAATATGTCAAGAGTTAGAGACTTAAATGACAGGAGAGACCAGAGAGATTGAAATGCTAGAGAGAGAAAGAGAGAGGGGGCACCCCGTTAAGGGACAAACGTTAACTGTTTTATTCCGATCATTTATACGCTTACGTGCATTCTTAATCAAGGAAACAATGAGCGCATTAACATTTCAAAGATTCATCTGTATTACAGTGATATTAATTACCAGATGCAGTTACACCTAGATTGTTAAGGTTTTATTGCTTTGAAGGTATTTGACAAAATTAATTACGACTTGACAGGACAAGGGAATTTCAGTGGGGTCACAGTGTAAATAATATAAATAATTCTTGGCTAAAAACAGTGATGAGATTTTGGATTATTCTGCAATTGCACAAGGATAGATTTGTGAACGCATTACTACAATCAGTATGATCATACAACAACTATATGATAAATAAAATAAACTGTTGATATACATGTGTGTATAAAAAAATACTTTTAGAAATATTAAATCATGGATACATAAGAGATTGTCATAACAAAATATATAACCCGAACAAAAATATTAAAAAAAAAACATATGAATTCATATTTGCAATAAATATGTATATATCGACAGTGATATTGTTAGACTCAAAGTCCGAAATGAATAAATTTATCGGCAGAGATGATAATTTAATTCGACAATAATGTGCAGACGGATAAAATTAGAGTACAATTGAATTTAATTTGAGTCGAATTCGAGCAGGTGATGTCTATTCAACGTATCATGTGTTGCTCTTAATTTTGCAACAAAAAAACTGAGGGTAAGTACAAAAACGGCGATTTAATTATGAAAAGTTTTTTTTAAAGGCTGAAACTTATTTTTTCTATTTACTAAAGGGTCCAACTTGACGCAAATGAGATTAAACTCGATCAGTAACCTTTAAACTTACCACACTTACCATAACCAAATATGGGATATTGAGAAAACATTTAGTGTCTGGCAACATGGGAAGCTTCTACCAGCTTTTTATTGTAACACACCTTGATTAACAATGTATTGCTTATGGGAATTCATAAGCGCGTCACTCATGTTGTTAAACGCAGTGAGTGTTTAGCTGAGTTTTGTTTTAACTTACAAGGAATTAATTGAAATCCACGGATAGCTGGGATAAAAAAAGCTCGACAAATATTCCCTTTTGTATATAATGATATCATTTTTCTTTTCGTAAAAAAAAACGTTTCTTAATATTTGTATTTACATTGTCATTTATTTTCGAAACAAAATATTTAAAGTTAAACATAAGCCATTAATAAAATCAGTTAAAATATTATCATTCAAAGATTGCACAAGTGCTTATTCTTGTGCACATCATTAACCTTCTTTTCGTAAATATCACCAAGACGCGAGCGTGTCATTTGTGGGAAAGATGATATTTACACTACACAGGATTGATTGTTCCTCCCAAATGTAAAAAGTCAAAATAATTTATCGCGCTTCGTTTTACCCGCATATCATCAGTGTGATATCAAAAGCTATTCAAAGTCATTATCAAGTTGAGACTATATTTATTATTTGATATAGCTTTGCTTAGCTGTAAGAAATATTCTTTTTATGTATAGACTGTGTTGTTTCGGCAAAAAGTGATTGATAGTTAATTTTTGGCCTTATATGATATCATATTTTTGACACGTATTGATCTCATGTTTAATAACTTTTACATGTTGAAATTAACCTAGATTTATTAAATAATAGTATTATGAAGTTGCAGGAGATGTGTATTGAATATTCTTATAATTGTTATTAAATTGAGTGTATTGTTAAAATCGAAGGGGCTAGTGCACAATCATTTTCAATCCGAAAAATATGTTTTGAGTTAAAATCACATTCATTATATTCAATACCATCATTATGTAAACCAAATCAATAGACAAAGATTATTTTGTCCTCCGCAAAGACGTTAAATGCAACGTCGTATAACGGATAGCTTACATGTTATTTTGGCATGTCTTTTTCTGACGTAAATGTTATTGGTTGCATATTTTTATTTAAATATCAAAACTATTCTATATATAAATGCTATATACAGTGTATGTATATATACGTCCCTAAGCCATATGATATATTGAAATGAACTATCACATTCAAATTTGGAATCGAAACATTTCTAGAATTATATGGCGAACAATCTTCTTTGAGGAGGAGCATTCACAATGCTAGTACACAATAATTAAGTGTTTTCAGAAATATGAATGACATTTTAACGAAGCCCTATGGAAATATGTCGCATGACGTCTCGCACAAAATACATTGTCACATGGTGACGTCAATGGGAAGTCTGACTCACAACGTTATTAGGATGCATAATATGCTGTGTTTGATAGCTGCCATATTCCAGACGTTGAAATACTACATGTCATCGAAAGCCCTTCTTTAGGACATCATTTGCAACGTCGCTAGGACGTATTATTTTTGACAAAGTAGTCTCCTATTTGCCTCGCGGACGTTGGGACGTACACTAGCATAATTAGGACAAGTGGGAAATTTTATACGAAAATCTATTTTTTTCTAAGGTGATTTCTAAAAACTACGTTTTTGCATTAAACCGGTTTGTGCAATAAGGTCTAGATTTCTATTTCCTGGCTTCATTGCTAAAACATAAATTGCGAAACTTATATTATATACAGTTTTTGAAATCTCTTAGACAAACCGTTTATAGTCTACATAACACAATCTTACACGGATTTGACAAAATTATACATACATGTTATTTAAAAGAAGTACCCAGCATCCGAGAACAGTCTCTTCTTTCGACTTTCCGTATCCTTTAACTTATAATTATCCTTTTACCTATAATAGACGGTTAATCGAAAAATGACGCTCTTTTTAGCTTTTAAGTGTTTTTTTCCCAAAGTGGGGTTCGATGAAACACACTTTAATCATCTTTTAAAATAATGTTACTTAATCAATAGTAATAAATCTCAGTTTCAATATATGGCTCATTAAAACTTACAATGATGGCCACGTGCTATAATCGAAAAATGACGCACCTATGCTTTGGTTAAGATGCCCGGTTCGGAAATATATTTTCAATGTTAAGATTTATTTTTTGATTATTGTATTTTGGGTATAATAAATCCCTTGAATCTTTGGAATCTGCTTTATTACAGCGCTTATTAAGTTACTTTATCATTATGCATAAATCATGCCTTAAATTAATTAATTTAAGCTATATAGCTGCAATTGCTAATAATCATTACATTCAACATGTAGGATAAGCTTATTTTATCTTTATACGGGTATTTGGATACTTAAATGCAAATGCATATGCAACGGATTCATTTTAAAGTGGACCATTGTTGTTTGGAACTTATAAGTATTAACTTGAAGTTGTGGGTTATGAAATTATACTTTTCATCCATTGAACTTAAACTTTGGAATTGTTGATCAATTTGTCATATTTGATTATACAATATATATTTTATATCCATTTTTTTATATCATTGTTCGTTAATAATAAACAACAGGGTGAGTCAATTTTTGATTATGCACCTGGTTCGTTTTCATGATATTTTATTAATTATATTCTGAGAACCTGGTTCATGATTAGAATTATAGTTGATTAATTTCAAAGAGCTTTGATAGTGTGTCCTAATGACATACAAATCGATGGCAAAGTTTTATGAGATATCCAGGACAGAAGCTCGAAAGAACCCTAACGTGCGTCAATTTTCGATTAATCCGTCTATTTATAATTTTAAAAATCATAACTGCCTGAAATGAAGCTCATCCCATGATTACCAATCTAAAATGATTCCGTAAAAAGGTAAGGAAAGTATAACTACAGACCATCTTATATCAAAATACAAATGTTATTAACGGAGCTACTTGATTCGATTTTGGGGATATCTTTAACCCCATAAATCTATTCATTGGGTCATGCCGTGGCAGATTATGGCGAATTTAATGCTGACAAATCACAGATGACCCAATATGGTTGAGGCAGTATTCGGTTGCAGATCACGTTCATTTTTAGGAAGCTTAAGTCTGTTGGTTTTCATAGAATGAAACAGTAACTTAACCAATGATAACATTTCGGATATTATTGTAGGATCTTCGAAGCTTATAGGAAGTAATTGTATCGAATAAAATGCTTATGAAAATGTTAGTATACCCCACGCACAGTTATCGAAATTGTCTAAAACATATTACAAAGCATGCACTTTAAAAACAGCACACATTAAAACTTAAGACTAGAGAAATATGCTCGTAGAGCATAAAATCTGATTTATTTTTATTATAAGATAATCGTTCTTTAAATGAAGAGCACTTCTCGAGCTGTTTCCCCAAACAAATGTTCCCCAACAAATTCAAGCTAAATGCAGCACAACAAGCAAGTCTCCACTAAATCGTTTACCCCAATTGCTTGATCCATGTTGCTTGATACATGATAATTTATATACCAATGAACTCAGAAAACCCATATTTCACACATGTATAGGGAAGATACCAATGTTCATAACGGTATAAAATTGTTGGACATACATGGTATAATGTTGATGATAGGGTAAAAAGAGACTTTCTTTTTGTGCTGCATTTAGCTTGGTGATTTGGAGCAAATCCGTTCTAGCTTGGAGATTTTATCAATTTGAGGAACACCATTAGGATATTTTGTTATTTTTCGTAATAATTAGCGAGAATTTATTTTTCGAAATTGATCAAATTTGCTTGCAATGCTCTGATAAAGTGTTATATGCAATATATTACAGATAATTCAGCTATATTTTACATTTCTATTTTGTCAAAAGATGTTCTTTTTGTGTTCAAAACTGGCAAGAAAAAGATAAACCAGCCAGCTGGCTTAGAAATAATAAACATATTTTTGCAAAATGTTAAAGTTACAAAAGCATTGTTTTGTTGTTATTCGAATTGTAATGTTGTTTAGACGTCATTAAAAAAAATCAGAAAAACATGTCGTGGAGTGCCCTTCTTTAAGTGCTTTATTTGAAATCTTAAAATTAAAACTGTAGTGCCCGTTTCGACAATAACCATTCTGTCTAAACTAAAAACAACGTATCGGTAACTACCTGTTTTCATGTGATAAATTGATTGACTATAAGCAGGGCTCAAATTGAGCAAATATTACAGCAGTTTCTAGTTTTCTTAAAATAACCACATCATTCTTTAAGTTGGCGATTAATTTGTTGCGTCATTGTTTTGTTTACTGCGTCAAGCTCTCTGATTGCGTGTCGCATTAGCTAATAGCATTATTACCCTCTCGCAGCCCCGCCCATTTTGTATTGGGGTGTAACACTGGGGTGATAGACCACATGGTGATTGACAGTTGGAGCAACATGAACCAAATTCATAGTATGCCTTTATTTTCAAAACAAATAATATTTTCCCATTGTTTTCTATGGCATGTGAAAAAAATAATCCTGTCAAAAATACAGGCTTTGCCTTCAGTGCTGGCAGAAATTTCAATCGGAAAGACACATTTTGACTCCAAAAACTTTTTTAACATCATATATTTTGAAAACTATGTTACAAAACATATCAAAAACCGGCCGAGCATAAACTTTAAGATGTAATTAAAACATAAATGCAGTTTTTATGTTATTTTACTAGTCTCGAAGAATAAGTTATCCGTTCCACAAAATGTTGTTTATCACCGCCTGTAAAATCGACACGAAAATAATATATGATTTTTTTTCGTAAACGAAAAGAAATCAGATAATAATGAAGAAATAAAATGCAATGTAACGAACCAGAGATAAATGGTACTTTCGCAAAAGGTGTGCCTCAAAAAATCATATTATGAATTCAACAATAAACCATTGACTTCTGAATTATGATTAGGGAACTTTTAAAGACAAATTCAGGCGCGGATTTAAGGAGGGGCCCTGATGTTCATTCTTAGATGTTATATACTATTGGCGCTCCAATTAAACAGTTACTGTTTCGCTCCTGATACTGTCAATAATCGATGTTTGATGCAAAAAATATATATTAAAAAGCACATTTTATGTTTTAAAATAGCACCATTTATGTCACGGAACCTGAACTTTAAACGAAGTTTTGATAAAAGTAGAAAGTATAGTTTCCGTATCAACTGGGCGTTTATAAGACATCATTATTCCTTTTCACTGCCTAAACTTTCCAAGATTAGCCACGCAATCAAAAAATAATGAGAGAAATAAGATGCCGAAGTAGGGCAATTTTATTAGACAAAGGATCAAACAGGCATACAAATCAAACTCACTATAAAAGTCATGTAATGTTATATAATTGCTTAACCTTTGTAGACATATTTATAGACAAACTTTAAAATCGAAAAAAAATGTATCATTATGTAGATATTGAACATTGATGGCTAATATTTTATATTTTATTTAATATTCATGGCTAATATTCATGCCAAAAGGAAAACTACATTGATAACATATAATGTGTTTGATTATGTTTTAACGCACATATAATTATATACCTAGTAAAAGTGGAAATTAACGGAGTTCTTAGTATACATTTGACTCGACATTGTTAATGTGAATTTTTTTTTTGAAAAAAAAAACACTTTGAATCTGTTATAACTCCACTTACTAAAAATATCCTGATCAAAAGCCATAGATATTGAAAGCTGACTGTCAATGGCCCGTCTACCGGACATATCTAAGACGTCATTATTCCCCTTCAGTGAGAGCACTTTCCGTAAGACACAAATAACTTCGCAATTATTGAATAAGATGCCGAATTTGAGGTCGAGAGCTATTTTGCTAATGTCTGAAATGTAGGGTAAATTGATCAAGGAATCGAGCGCAGGTATCAAATTGGGGCACATAGAAAAATCATTCCACACTAAAGATTAAACTCCGAAAGATTAAAGTCCGAAATGTCAGGTTAATGGTGACGTCACGCTTAAGTTGAACGAGTGTATCTAAAGCGAACATCTGCAAACATCTTCGAGTGATAAAAACTCAAATTTAAGGTTAAATAATTGATGTATGGGAATTAAAAGGAATTAAAACGCAATTTCATTCGATATTCTTTCATTTCGGTGCATTCTAGAGTTATAGAGATTTTGATTTCGCCATTTTCGGTCTTGGTTTTGAAGGGTTTTTTGTCGATGTTGTCCTGTGTTACGGTACATTGCGATGCCTGATTTTCATCAAATTCACCTCCCACTTTGTCTTCATGGTGAAACAGATGCATATCGTTAATGTGAGGTCCTTTCAGTAAACACTTTCTTGGATGAGATATGTTTAATGAAATTTAATAGAGCTAATTGAGATTCCGAATTATTTGCGTACTCACTTTATGTATTCAGTGGATCTTGGGTATGTAATACGCGAGTTAAAGCGGATCGTATACATGTTAACATCTGTAGATAGACTGATTTTAAAATTACGAAAATAATTCTTTAAGTTATTGTTAGAGCAAACGGTTAACGGTAGAAACCTATGTAGGTGCGATTGATCCTGGGTGCAATAACCAAAACTATATTCCCAACAAAAATTCCCGATTTATGACGCGTTGAGTGAATGCCTGCTTATTGATGCGATAGAAAAATGTATCGAGT
>LQRL01120149.1:62149-79146 GCA_001703475.1 Hydroides elegans
TCATTTTCAATAGAAATTCCGTAAAGTGCCTTCAAGTGTATGATTTGTAAACGTAAAAGCGCCTTAAAAATGTATCATTAACGTTTCGTTAGAAGAGGCGACGCGACCCGTCTGACCAGGTCCTTAATCGAAGCTTCATACATGCATGTTATTTCATCCTAGATTTCAACCAAGGCCAAATCATGATCATATTTATCTTCATCCTCCTGCTTCCCGAAATATCTCATGACAAGAAAACTAGGGAGGGGAGTCTGACTAGATCAATTAGTAACTGCCAAGAGCGTAGCAATTCAATACATCTTTTGATCCAGGCAATAATTTGTGGCGTGACAGTTCATAAGGATTTGCATTTAAAACTGTGTCGTTACTAGCTAGGCCCTTGTTTCAAATCAAAACGATTTCGAAGACACCGAAATGCGATAAAAATAGGTGATCATTTAAAATTGTTCATCAGTATATCCCTAGTTTAAGTTCAGAATTGAAGATTTGGAGGGTTCTGTGCATAAAGGTCCGTTTTAAGTGTCACAATATTCAACTGAAATTTCATAGCGCGTCACATGGCTTATAGCGTATGATAAAATTAAACCATAATATTTTTAAAGCAAGATTCTTGTAAAAAAAAAACAGAAAAAAACCGTTGCTCTACAGAATAACACCTGTATTTTTTAAAGTCGACTTTTGATGAGGTAACATCAAACGTAGTATCTGTATATCTACGGAACCACGATAGCTCAGTTTTCCCATTTGCTCTTTTTGGAGGCTTGGGCTATTAGCTCAGTTTTCCTATTTGCTTTTTTTTGGAGGTTTGGGTTATTCTTTCATTTCATGATGATTTTGTTATAGCCAGGTTGTATGCGCCATAAAACATGGTATGGCGGCTTATATTAATTTCAAGGATAGTTTGTTAGATTTATTATGCGAAATTGCAGGTAAAATCCACGAGACATAATGGTCTTAAAACAAAACAACAACAATATTTTGTCACGTGTTTTGTCCAAATGAAAGTTGACAAGAACCGTAAACAGATATGAATTAGACACGTGGTTTGGGTTTAGAATGAACAAAAACGTAGAATTTACTTGTTTTCATAGTTTATTATTTATCCTATGTCATCCTACCCATACTATTCCCTGAAATAGTTTGCCTTTAAGATGATGCGATCTGATTGTTGTGTCTGTAGTCACATTGCTTTTGAACTACGTCGAAATATAACAGTAACAACGTAAAGATGTATATTTCGCGTCATTGAGTTAGGATATAAATGTGCAGAACCTTAGTATTTTACTTTCTTACTTTACTTAACAGGAGTTATAAATATCACCGTTTTTTTACTTTGGCCCTACTTTCATTTCAAATGAGTTACACGGCGTAATATGAATGCATCGAAATGAACAATGAACGAATTCATGTTTGCAATGTCATACAATGCAATGTGACAGGAAATGCCACCGAACCGGCAGAGGAATATTGTTTTGTTTAGAATTTTAAAAAAGTGTCGGACACGTATTTCACTAGGGGCAGAGCGCCCTACTCTTTCTTTGTGATTGCTCATCTAAATATGAAAGTGTTTATGCAAGAGAGCCGAATATAAAAAGGGCCTTGTGCCGCTAAGAACAACGTCCGGCTGATGTATTTAGTTTTGTGTTTTTTTTCTTGAAATATGATTATAAAAACTAGAACAACTTGGTTTTCAACTACACAAGCATTATCGTAACTACTTGCAAATGCAATATATTTTATGTATGTTACTTTAATCGAACCGATCAATTAAATTCGAGTACAATTTGAATAATGAATATTCAGCATCATTTTCACCAAATATGTCATAAAATAGTACAGATATTTAATGGAAAACTGGCTATCCAATATATTGCTTATGAAACTAGGTGTATTTTAGACTTGATTCGAATTACTATACCTGAATTGTACACATCACCTCTTGCTTAAAATATATTTTTCTCATAAGAAAGTTAATGTATTTATCAGGAAATGATGGTAAATTAGCATTGTTTTTCTGTCGCTCGTAAGGCTTAGCCACATTGGAACATTCTTCAAGATATTTCGTATAAATACCCTTTTGTTTTGCAATAGATTATTTCATCGATGTTTATGAGCATGTTATTGTATAAGATATTGATGGGTATCGAAAAACAGTACTTATCTAATAATCTTAACCTTTTTTGTATAAAATGCGATCTAAAACCAAGGTTCGCTGGTGTAAATTTTCTATATTGTCAAATGTCTCCTATAAGGGCTCAATTAGCATAACGGTATTTGACTGAGGCGAAACATAAACTTAAAGCTTAAGACACTGAAAAGGATAAAAGATGTTTTTTTTTTATTATAGTTGAAGAGCTCATTGCAAAAATGTGCATTATTGAATTGTGGGGATATTGGGGAACCAGATTCTACATACAATTTTATTTATACATAATTTTGACCATTCGTATTTTCTTCGCTGGAATTGTGTTTATAATTATATGGGTGATTGTTCTGTTAATAAAACATAGAACAGCCGCCATATTTTAAATATATGTTTGAATAAGCTATTTATTTACTTGTTACTTCTATGCACGAATCCCATCAGTTGTTGATTTTTGTTTACAAAATAAACGTACGTTGAGGTAGACAGCATGACGGCATGACGAAAAATATTCAGAAAAAAATATTACTAAGTCGCTTCATGTGAACTCCTGATAAATTCTGGAAACTTGTTTATTTCGTGATAGTTATGTCACGCGCCCGAAAACCTATACACAAAATATGTGATTTATCGCTTTCTTTAAAACGATAGGGTGTTAGAGCATTATATGTGTTTACTTGTTCCTATCTCTTTTATTTTTTTCCATTTTTTACGTTTAGATTTTACGTTTCAATTACATATCACAATATTGATTTCCACTAAATTCCAAATTTTATGTAAATAAATCAGACAAAAAAGATGCTATCTGCGCAAAATATGTCAAGAGTTAGAAACTTAAATGGCAGGAGAAACCAGAGAGATTGAAAGGCTAGTGAGAGAAAGAGAGAGGGTGCACCCCGTTAAGGGACAAACGTAAACTGTTTTGCAGCACAGCGCTTATTGCGATCATTTATACGCCTGCTTGCATTCTAAATCAGGGAAACAATGAGTGCATTGATATTTCAAAGATTTATTTGTGTTACCGTGATATTAATTACCAGATACAGTTACATCTAGATTGTTGAGGGTTTCTTGCTTTGATAGTATTTGACAAAATTAATGACGGCTTGACAGGACAGTGGGAATTTTCAGTGGGGTCGCAGTCTAATTGATATAAATAATTCTTGGATAAAAACAGTAATTAGTTATTGGATTAGTCTACAATTCCACTGGGATTGAGGTTGAACGCATTACTTGTTTTAAGTATGTTGTAGTTATATTATACGATAGGGTTAATAAAACGACATGTTGATTTATGTATTGCAGATTAGTTTTAGAAATATTAAATCGTGTGGATAAAAAATTATTATCACAAAACAACCCGAACAGTGCTGATAAAAATTATATCAAGTTATATTTACAATATATATGTATATATCGACAGTGATATTGTTAGATTCAAAGTCCGAAGTGAATAAATTTATCGGCAGAGGTGATAACTAAATTCGACAATAATGTCCAGACGGATAAAATTAGAGCACAATTGGATTTAATTAGAGTCTAACTTGAGCAGGTGATGTCTATTCAACGTATCATGTGTTGCTCTTAACTTTGCAACAAAAAATCCGGGTAAGTACAAAAACGGCAGTTTAATAATGGACAGTTGTTTTTAAAGGCTGAAACATTTTTTTTCTCTATTTACTAAAGGGTCCAAATTGACGCAAATGTGATTAAACTTAATTAGTTGAATCAGTTACCTTTAAACTTACCACACTTACCATACCAAAATATGATCATTATAAAGTCATCATCATCTTCTTCCTCTCTATCTAAAAGCCACTTCTTTATTGTCCTCATTTTATTTCACGTGACTTTTTTATAGATCATGTGATCTGATCCTTGTTGTTTAACGCAAAGGAAAACGCATGCAAAACGCAAACATGGAGACAGTGAAAATGCAAACGCGAACGCAAACGCAAACGGATACGCAAACGCAAACGCAAATGCAACCGTACACATGGAGACGCAGCTTTATAGAAACTCATAAACGCGTCAAGCATTTTTTATAAACGCAGCGAGCATTTTGCCGAGTGTGTGTTTAAACTTACAAGGAATTTATTGAAAATCACGGTTAGTTCGAATAGAAAGCTCGAAAAAGATTCCCTTTTGTATATAATGATATCATTTTGCTTTTCTTTTGGAGACTTTATGGCCGGACACCTTTTAGCTCTGGCTATAGACTTTTTGACTCGGATTCAACAAAATGATATACTTTTACTCGAGCAACGTAGACAATGAGGATGTTGCTGCTTTCTTCATGCGACGTCAATGGTACGTCACGTCGACATACATATGAGACGAATTTTAACACAAAGCTCAATCTACATTGGAACGTAACATTGTAAGCAGAAAAAACGTTCTTTATGAGCCGATAATTCTCATTTGAACTCGTTATGAAAACGAAAGACGATTTTTTTAAAATTAAAATATTTGTGCTCAACGACAAAAACGTTTTAATAAACATTGTGTAATGGTCACCGTTTGTGGGTCTTTATAGTTGTATTTATAGTTGTCATTTACTTTCGAAGCATAATATTTAAAGTTATATATAACAGATTATTAAAATCAGTTAAATTTTATCCTTCAAAGGATGCATAAGTGCTTATTCTTGTGCACATCATTAACTTTCTTTTCGCAAATATTAACAAGACGCGAGCGTGTCATTTGTCGGAAATATGATATTTACACTACAACGGACTGATTGTTCCTCTCAAATGTAAAAAGTCAAAATAATTTATCGCTCTTCGTTTTACCCACATATCATCAGTGTTATGTCAAAAGTGATTCGAAATCATTATCAAGTTTAGACTATATTTATTATTTTATATAGCTTTATGTAGATTTAAGAAATGTTATTTTCATGTATATGTCAGGTAGACAAAAAGTTATTGATAGTTTATTTAGGGTCTTATTAGATATTATATTTTTGACATGTATTGGTCTCATGTTAAATAACTTGTACATTTTGAAATTAACGTAGCTTTATTGAATAATAAACAAATTATGAAGTTGCGGGAGAGCACCGAATATTCTATAATTGCTAATAAATTGAGTGTAGGCTACTGTTAAAATCGAACGGGCTAGTGCACAATCATTTATTATCTGAAAAACATGTTTTGAACTAAAATCACATTCATTATGTGTGATACAAAACCATACTCAAGTAAACCAAACAATATGTCAACTTTAATGCGCGAAAAATAGTATTTTGCAATTAAAATACCTTATCGCACTGGGCAAAGCCACGTCCTAATCACGTCATTTCGACCTTACTACTTGATGTCCTATTTAGGTTCCTATTTAGGTATTTAGGCTATCTAGAGCCAATATGTTGAATTGCCGAATATGAATTTCAAACGTTGCAACGCCGTTGATGGCTCACAGACCAAAGGACGTTCGCAAAAAAAAACATCCACAAAGACGTACAATGTAACCTCGTAAAATGTTTTACATATAGACCTTTCAGGAATGTCCTTTATGACGTGAATTTGATATATACGCATTTTAAATTGTAAATACGTATAATGCTCTTCGGTGCAATGCTCTTCGACAAAAAGTGTTTTCAGAATTATGGCATTTTACTGAGATCCTATGGACCTATGTCGGATTACATCCCGATCGAAGTATACTCTCCTAACAACGCCACATTGTGACGTCAAGGGAACGTTGGACATGCAACATCATAAGAAAGTCATTTACTGGTGATTTAAAGAAAAACGAATCGTATACTCAACATATGACCCCCAGTTCTAGTTGATTTAGTAAAAAGGGTAAGACAAAGTATAACTATAGATCCCCGGCCCCTTAAATCACAACACAAATGCTATTAACTGGGTTACGTGATTCGATTTTGGGGATATGTGTAACCCCATAAGTCTATTCATTGGGTCATGCCGTGGCAGATTATGGCGAATTTAATGCTGACAAATCACAGATGCCCCAATATGGTTGAGGCAGTATTCGGTTGCAGATCACGTTCATATTCAGGAGGCGTTTACTGTTTAGTTTTCAAGAAATAAAACAGTAGTTTAATGAATTGTGTAAGTTACAGATATGTTTGTAGGATCTTTAAAGTTTAGGAACAAATTGTATCTGGTATGCTATTATGAGTTGCTCAGGAACCTGCCAAAAAAACCTACGTCGCATTTATTTTAAACTCTAAAACGTATTTTAAAACGCTCATTTTATAACAAGCGCACCATAAAACATAACACAATGAAAAAGCAAATATCATTTGTGGAATCACATAAAATATGCATTTGCAGAAAAATAAGCTCTTATAAATCATTTGACTCTAACAACATAACCTTTCAAAGGTGTTATCAAAAATATGTTTGCTCTAAAATGTTAAAGCATCGGGTGCTTCTCGATCGTCGTCTGGTATTATCGTCGTTATTTCAAAAAGGAAAATATGTTTATTCCAAAACACGTTTAATCTTTTAATGGGCGCAAATAATGTCACAATCCAGAAACTTTTTAAAAAATTGTTAATAAAAAAGAAATAGTATAGTTTCCGTATCATCCGAGCGTTTATAAGCCATCATTATTCTTGTTCACTGCGTAAACTTTCCAAATATAGCCTCGCAATTATTGAGTAACTAGTATACGAGGCCTAATATGACATAGGAATCCTTTTCTTGTATTTTGAAAGTAGGACAGTTTCAGTTAATTTTAGAATTCGGAAACAAGAATCAAACTACGTTTTGAGACATTTTTTTAAATTTGTATTCATGTTTACCTAATATTGTGATTCTTATTTAAACCCATATAACCCAATGTAGAATTTGACTGCTTTATTTTGGCGTTTTGGTTCCTCCCAGTCAAAACTAACCCAAATCAAACTGTGGAGATTAATAAACTAAAATGGTATTGGATAAAGTTTTAGATGCTACAAATGTATTATTCAGTGGGTGAGTTTTTAAAATGAATATGATTTTTTGCATAGGCCTGCATTAATTGTTCGCACATCTATGTAAATCAGTTATAAAATGCTTTTCTTTTAAAAGAGTAAACCTATTTACAAACGACACTTATAGGCCAACACATACAAAACTTAAAGATATCTCGATCAAAAGCCATAGATATTGAAATCTGACTGTCAACGGCCCGTCTAGCGGACATATCAAAGACGTCATTATTCCCGTTCAGTGACTGCACTTTCCGCTAGACACTAATAACTTCGCAATTATTGAATAAGATGCCGAATTTGAGGTCGAGAGCCATTTAGCTCTTGTCTGAAATGTAGGCTAAATTGATCAAGGATTCAGACATTGTGATCAATGTGGAACACATAGCACATGGAGCATATGAACGAGTGTATCTTAAGAACCATCTGTTTTAATTTTGGCTTGCAATATGCTTAGTTTAGGGGTCTTATAATTTACAGATGGAAAATATATTAAACTGATAATACCGCAATGTCAGCTGATTATTCTTCTTGCATCTTTTATGTTCTTACTTTGTCGAGAAGTTCTATTTAAATATTGTTTGGAGAGGGGTTATAGTACGTTGCGATACTCGATTAAAATAATCGCTATGTCCACTTTAGATTTGACGGTGATACAACGCATGCCCGTAACATATTCCATCGCGACGTCTTTGATGAGTTATGTGTAATAGATAATATATAGCACGTTGGAAGTTCACTTTAATCTTATTTCACGTACATTCACACGATATATTTGTTGGATCTTGATTGTATAATATAACTATATCAAGTTAGACCGAATTTGAAATGTACAATAACTCAAGTAATCATTGTTTGAGCAAAGCAAAAGGTTATAAGTAGCCAACTATGTAGTTGTGATCGATCTTTGGTGCAATATCCAAAAGTTATATCCACGCCAAAAAAAACCGATTTATGACACGTTGAAAGAATTCCTGCTTATTGATGCGATAAACAAATAGTATCGAGCAGGGAAACCTGTCAAAATGTATAAACAAAGTTGTTCTTATTCATATATCCTGATGATTTGCTCACCCGCTTCTTATCGCCTAACCTACAGGTGGTTGTTTAATGTTAGCGTTCTCTTTTACAAGCTGGGAAAGAAGTCTACTAAGTAAACACGACTTGTGCAATGAATCGTTACGAATTGCTCGATTTATTTCATGTCAGTGTGCTAATCGCTTTCGCTACGATTGTGTTTGGGTTTAAATAGTCGGTTTATAGGTTGTCAAGACAACATATCGACGCCATTTTCGCAGTAAGACTGCAACAATACTTGGTCTTGGGCGCAATATTTACATTGTGGATGTGGTATGCTGTTAATGAAAATGGGCACTGATCACAAGTACTAGTAAGCGAGTCGTTAGTATATGTGACCAGAATGTGCAAGTAAAAATAGAATAGAATCTAGCATCATGCAGTTTAAAAGGGTGTTTATTATATAAGATGGCTTGACACTGTTAGATTTCATTATTCAAAATTGTTTAGATTTCAACGTAAAATTAATATCATAAATTATGCGGATATACTATATTAAAAACCCATTTAACCAAATGATTAAATATCATATATTCTTCTAAATCGTTAGATGTAACAATGGGTAAATCCAGTGGCAACTGAAGCTATTTCATTGCCTTGTTTTGTTATGGTTTTTGCTCCAAACCATTCACCAATAGGTCAAAATTAAAAATTAAGTAACCAACATGCGCCTTTGTTCTTTCAAAAGGGCATGTTTACAGGCAAGCAAAAACAACATCTTATCTGTCAAACGTTTTCTTTCAGCGATCACGTATTCGTTCCTCGTAATCTATCAGATCATGGAACTACCGTGTTCTTGTTTCGTATCAGGTTCTGAATAAGAAACATACTAAAATAAACTTAGAATAAAATTATGCATATTGTTTTTTCGACCGACAAATAAATAAGCGAATAGTTAAGCGAAGGGTTAACTCGTGAATTATATAATAAGAGATCAATCGCAGTGCGCATGGTCCTATAAATGCAATGATGTATGGCGAAAACTGGAATAACATTTCCAATGCGCGTATCTAGAATAGTCAGATGTAGAACTAAGATACTCTTTAAATATGTCGACGGTTTGATTTAGCAATCAAACAGCCAAGTACAATCGAAGGCACAGAAAATGTTTATGGCATCATCCTCTTTTAACGTCAAATGTGATAGCTAAGTGTCAGAAAGAAATGTTAAGAATTGCATTGCCAATGGGCTATCTGATTCTTGGGTCCGGGTAGAGTTTTAAAGTATTCATAAACTTATGAGTTTTAACTGTTTAAATAGAGCAACGTTAAAATATCATCACATGTGCAAAATAGAAGGGTGCTCAAGCATTTTTCATAGTTTGTGTGTATATAATTTGTTTAAACTGGTATATTTCATAAATGTTATACCCTTGATCAACTTTCGAATCGAACAAAACAAGATGAAACCCCTAAATATGGGCTTACTGTTGTGATAAGGGCCTGTATTGTACCACTGAGTTGACTTATTTAATTGTCTTTTTAAGCCAATAATGCATAGCAATTTTTGTTTATTTCAATTTATGAAATCATACTAGATACCAGTTTCTTGGCAGATTTTGATCCCAAATTTATTACATAGAGCTGTGGAAATATTGAGTTAAAAATATTTGATTTGATTTTTAATTCGTAAAATAATAAACTTTCAAAATATTTAAGCACGTTTTAACGTGTTTAACTGCTAGAGGTTTTACTTCCAGAGCGTTGTTTTTTTATATAGCATGTACTTGTTTCTTATAACGAACAAGTTAACATTAAAATGTGTTTTTTAAATCTTATTATTTCTCTTATCTTTATCACAATAACGATGCCTGCTTATTGCGTGCTCTTTGTCACCAATCTGTGTCATAGCTTGCTCAATATTACATGTATTGATGTGTAAAGATCCATGACCCCTGCCAGAAACGGGTATCACAATCAAATCATATGATTATAAATGAACAAATAATACCCAGGGTAATTGCTTGAATTATCTGATAAGGTTTGATAGTGCAGCGATTTGTATTCGTAGTGCAAATTGTTGCATGTACTAACACAATATATCCAAAGTAATAACTAGCATAGTCACACTATAGTTTAAAAAAATGCATTCATTGTATTGTTAAATTAAATGCCAGATAAAAAAGCGTTCTCGTTATAGAGGTGTATGTGTATTCTTGCAAATTCCTGGACTTTTTTTAATAACATATTTTGACAAATGTCACCGATGCTCAATGATGTAATGAAATAGAACATAGAACGACTTTTATAGCAAGAGTAAAATAAAGATAATACAATTGTTACTCGAGTCTTATAAAATGTGAGGGTATTTCAAACAGGTAATTGTTAAGAATCCATACAAATTCAAATACGTTTAAATTATTAGAACCTCTTAGTGTCAAGGTTAAAAACATTTAAAGAAATAGCTAATTGATTTCATAATTACTGTTGGTAAAATAAGTAAAATAATTACAGTCTTCTGCACTGATTCTATGAATAAACATCAAATATATTTTGAGTATATATGTGAAATCAAATCCATAGATAGGTTCGGCTAGATTTATTACAATGTAATTAAACTCAAGTTATAAATGTATTAATTGGTTATTGAATAATTTTGCATTTTATTCGTGACTGGTTTTGCTAAATGTTTTACCGTTAGCATTGTCATCCCTGTTTAGATAACAAGGTCATGTGTATTTTTTGAGCTGCCTGTATATAAACAATGATATATTTATAAACTGCAATATCATAGAACGAATTGATGGAATTCGATATCATTATTGTAACATTAGTTTTGATCGATTTCAATAAATAATTCAAAATAAAGTAATTACTTGCTGAAGTTTTTCATTTTTCTCATGAAATCATGACAATGTATATGACTATACTTTGATTATACTTACATTTGGTCTTTTTGTGTCATTACGTTATATATACTTGTATTTCGAATGCGACAGATAAAAGTAAACCAATAATATCAAAAACAATATCTCTTATAATAAATCTTTGTCCTCAATAGTTATTTTTCCTTCCCCCACGGTCAAATTACTGCGACACGCCATTATCTTGCTTAATTGATTGTCTGCTAAGCAGGCACAGTAGGTTAAGGGAGCCAATTACCGACTTAAACAGTAAGACAAGGATAAACACTAGAAATGGAGAAAATGAGAAAAGAGCAACAGTATGAGCGAAAGCATCATCATACCCATGATGTCGTTATAATTTAATAGCAAGGTCACCAATCCATTTAAAAAAGAAAAAGAACTTGTGTTGTTTTTCTATAAATGATTAAAATAACGATTGTCCAGCAACAAATTTCACCAAAATTCTGAATTGATTTAAATGAGTTCTTGCCAAGCAACTTGTTGTAAGATGCAGCTACCAGGGAGCCGATTTTCAAATGTGATAAAACGGAGGCGATAAAAAAACAAGAAAATAAAATGCCCTTGACTTATACAAACCCTTTATGCAAATAGGAAATTGCCGATTGGCCATGTGCCGAAAGAACGTCTTTCCAATAAATGAAAGAAATCTCAGATAAAAGCTGAATGCAAAAATAAAATAGATAAAGGAGCTTTATCAGGCTACATTATTTAAAAGATGCATCATCAAAGACGTCAATGACATTTTGCCCTATGCCATAAGGAAATCAGTATTAGTTGTTTATCACAGTTGTATAATCTTTACAATAAGATGTTTTGCTTTACCTCAGCGTTATTGATTGATTCTTTTATTACGCTATATACAAGATTAGACTACTAGATGTAATAACTATTCTAAAGGGTGCTTAACATGATAATGAGTGTTTAATTAAGCATTGATAAGGTGTTGCATTTTATAATAACAACATAGTACAATTTAGTTGTAATTTTATCCCAACCGATCATTTAGTCACCAAAATTCTATCAATCAATAAACATCGCATTTCAGAGCAAATAAATACGGAAAAAGGAACATATTATTCAATATGTTTGTTTATTAAAGTATTAGAAAAATTCCTGTACCATGTTCAAAAATAGAATATAATATTGGATTGGTCTTATAACTGCCAAGAAAAAAATCTATTTGGCTTTCACAAGACATTGATACTCATGTGACTCTTATTTGAACCACATTAAAATAGTTAGAATACAATGTATGACTGAAATATGGCTTCGTAAAAAAACGTGTTTGAGTGAAAGTAAACAAAAACTGTACACCTGTACTACTGAAGTATCAAGCAACTGTATAACCACTTTAAAGAGCTTTAAAAAGAAAGAATAACTAGGTTACCACAGCAAGATCCCTTTACCTGATTACAGTACCATACTGGTAATATATGGATAAGGACAGCTCTTTAATTCGGCCTGACTCTTCGAAATTGCTTTTTGTTAACATTTCGCCGGAATCGCAGCTAGGTATTGCCACTCTTCTGTATGTTTGGTAATGAAAGAAATGAGGAAAGTGCAAACGACATATCGAGTCCGAAGTCTACTTTCCATAGTGTTAAACTTCCGTGTTTGAAAAACAATGTATATTTGGTTTTATACATTTGCAATTTTATGTCATGAATAGGACTGAATAGGACTAGAGTGAGAGTCGTGTTCATGCATGTTGATATTAAAGTTTACGACTGGTATGCTTATTGTGCAGAAAACAATAATTCAAATAATTAACAAAGTATATTTATTCACTCATATAAACATATAATTTGAAATGCGTGCGTTTTATTGCAATTTTTGACGACGTAGTTGTATATATTTTTTAAAAGAAGAATGTGCTAAGGTTTGTTTCATGGTCCCAGCTATCAATGATTAAATCGACTATATAGCACATTAGTTTATGATACATGTTTTTGCAATGACCAAGTAATTGATAACGATTAAATATCAACAATGAATAGAATTTAACATATGTTGATGAGATTCAAGGATACTTTCCGAAAATTAAACAAATGACTTCAAATCAATCACAACGAATCGAACGTAAGAGAGGAGACAATGCCTAACTGAAAATGCTTGCTTAGTAAAAGTTCACAATAGCCTCATTTGGATTGACTTTTACTCATTCATGAAGCTTTAGTTGATATCCATTTTAAGTAAACTCATTGTTGTAATTCCAAATATGGCACAGCCTAAGGGGCAAAGTAGGTTACTCAATATAAGCCAAAGGCAATTTTTATAACACATCGAAGTGGGCTTGTCTTAACCGAGGCCTGTGTTCATGATTTTCATAAGCCTAGATATAAAGTTTATACCACAGTAATTGATACTAAATTACCCTTAGAGGAAACAGCTCTTTGTTTGTAAGTTGAAGCAAAAAAAAATGTAGAATGGTAGGGTATAATTAAACTGGAGGCTTCACCTGGGTTTTTGTAGCTAACCGAATGTTCATAAAATGGGAAACATGATAAACTGTTGTAGACGTTAAAGCAATGTTAAAACCACTATAAAGAACTTTTAAATAAAAACAACCCCAAGGTAACAACAGCAAGATCCTTTTTCTTGCTTACACTACAATACCGGCAATATATAGATAAAGACAGCTCTTTAATTCGACCTGACGCTCCGAAATTGCTTTTTGTTAAAATTTGCCGGAATCGCAGCGGGGCAATGTCACTCTTTTGTATAAAGGGTAATGAAAGAAATGATGAAAGTCCGAACGACATATCGAGTCTATGGTCTACTTTTATAAGTGATTTACTTCCGTGTTTGAAAAAGCATAAAAAATATAGATAAGGTTCTATAAATCTGTAAATTGACCAAAAAGTCAAGCCCTCTCTAGTTTTTACCATTAACGTATGCAGAGAAACACCCTTTAAACAATTGTGATTAGCATTGACAAGTTAATAGTTTTTCGATTGCTTCTGTGTCAATCGGTACATAAATATGTTAAGAAACTATTTTCTTTTACAAATCTATTAGTTTGACCCGGCTATTTGGAGCCAATGAGAGATGTCCCTTTTGCCATAAACATCAGAATGACAGATAAGGAACCTCCAACTGCATCTTGAATTAACCCATTTAAACAAATCCAATAGGGACGAAATTCGCCATGGGTACATTTAGCACATTGGTCAACAGTATTCCGAATAAAAAATTATAAAGCAATTGGTTTACAACTACAAACAATACGGTTTAAACCGTACATTACTGCATTGGTTAATGATAAAAACTGGAGGAGGGCTCGACTTTTTGGACAGTGTATTTTTATTCCTCAGAGCAGAATAAGACTAAAAAAGGAATCGTGTCAATGCAGTCTTATACAAACGTTTAGGACTAGTATGCCTGTTGTGCAGAAAAAATATAAATTCAAATGATTATAATTGTGTATTTGTTTATTCATACAAACATATAATTTGACATCTGTACATTTTAATTGAAATGTTTTTACGACGCAAATTGCTATCTTTTTGACAAGATAAACAAGTCACGGTTTGTTTCATGTTCCTATCAAGTAATTGATAATTGTTAAATATTACAAATGATATTATCCGAAGATTAAACATGACTCAATCAATCAATCAAACGAATCTTATTAAAAAGTAGGTTAGTTGATATAGTTGATAAAATCATTGTTGCCGAAATGGGTTGATTCCCACGTCATCAAGACGAAAGAGAAGCATCAATGCGTAGGAGTGTTCTTTATACATCATGTGCACCATGATCGATTTAAAACACAAACCGACTAAAAGCTTCATTATTATATCGTAAAAAAATGTGTATCCTTTTTTGTTCTTTTTCGGTACTTGCAAAGTAGACCATGAGCGCCGATACGCAAGAATAGAACAATCTATGAATAAACTATCATTTCAGGCTTCTATTCATCATGTGACTTCACATCACGCTAATAACGTTTTTTATCAGAATAAAATATTAATTACATAAGATTCATATTAATATTGTGAATTGTTATACATGCGTCGTATTGTGCTCTTCCGTTTTATTTTCCTTTTTTTTTCTTTTGCTTATTTGAAGCACATTTGCATGCGTTAGTTAACACTGAAGAGCACCCCACGAGGTGTTTCCTCAAAACGATGTTCCCCAAAAAGGTTTTCCTTTTGAAAACTTTCTAAATATGCCTCCTAGCTACACGAATTTAAAAAACACCTTTTCAATAGTTTATATTTTGCAAAAGTATTTGAAATGTTGATACGAATCTTATTAAGCGATATGTAGCTGCTAATGCTTCATTTAAATATAATTGATTTCTTTTTTCATAAAAGGTGTTCCCCTCCAGATTCTAACGATCAAGATGGGCAAAATGAGCTCATCTAACCACAAAAAAGGTACATCTTATTGTAAAAACTATATAATTTTTAATTTGATTATTTACCATATATTTTATTGTTTCACTAGGTTTTATGCACAAATTATCATTTTATTTCAAAACTTACGTCGTGGGGTGCTCTTATTTATTTCATAGCGCAATATTCCTTAGCATTAGATTTATACTTTGAGTAAGAGATACTGTCCCCTTAAGTTAAATGAATAGAAAGGGCGTAAATGGAATACTCATTGTAAACGTTAAAACGAGACCCATTTCCTAAATGCACTTTATCTATTTTTTTTCAAATCCCGACATTAGTTTTATGATCGTGTGCACTTTCACCATGCAATTTATAAAGGATTGCAGCCCAATATTTCAATAGCTTTGATGTATTCTTAATATAAGCTTGAAATAGTCTTGCTTGAACATACAGTTAAAACCACTATCAATTTGACTATCATAAGCAAAGTTATTCGTATTCGTTTATTCGTTTATTCGTTTCTCGTTTATTCGTTTCTCGTTTATTCGTATGATTTTGTTTATTTGTAAGCTATCGTAAGCTATCGTAAGCAATCGTTTATTTGTAAGCAACCGTAAGCTATCGTTTATTGTTATGTATTCATTTATTTGTAAGCTATCGTAAGCTATCATAAGCTGTCGTTTATTTGAAATCAATCGTTAATGCGTAAGCTATCGTAAGCTATCGTAAGCAATCGTTTATTCGTAAGCAATCGTTTATTCGTAAGCTATAGTAAGCTATCGTAAGCTATGATAAGCAATCGTTTATCGTAAGCTATCGAAAGCATTTGTTTATTCGTAAGCAATCGTTTATTCGTATTCGTTTTTTCGTTTATGTTATTCGTTTATTCGTTTATTCGTATTCGTTTATTTGTTTCAGATCCAATTAGAAGTGGTTTTAACTGTATGCATTTTGAGATGGGTCCGTTTGCCGAATTGCATCAACTACTTTTTCAAATAAAACATACTGGCCCATTAAAGGGACTACTTTTATCCCTCTGCATACAAATTTATTAAATACAAATGGTGCACTTTATTAAGATATTTGTAGCAATGTCCTATGTAATAGAAACATCTACAGCTTGAATAATGATATTGTTGTCATTATATGCGTCGATAGCTCAAGTATTTACATGCTGGATTTCGCATCACACCAAAAAGGCCTAATTAATCAAACAAAACAATCACCCAAACAAACAACTTGACTGCTTTGACTTTTCTCATTGTTTATGTTATTTCCAATATGGTAAGGAATCTGGAAAATTGTGTATGGATGTGGTAAAATCTACAGCAATTTTTCTCGTTAAGCATACAAGCAACAAGGCATGTTCATTAATCATTTTCTTGTCCGAGAACATTTACAAATGGAGCGTATTGGATTTATTGTTATCTCTTACTATGCTATGTAGAAGCGTTTAAGCGTTTTGAATGTAAACGACACTGAGCAATGTGTTTTAACGAGGAATATTAAGGGACTCCAACGGAATCGAACCCGCAACTCAAAGTAATATTGGGGTCGCGGTTTCTATCCGCTTTAGAGTATCCAGTTTTCTTTTGCGGTTCTTACATACGCCCCCCCCCCCCT
>LQRL01120149.1:79288-106250 GCA_001703475.1 Hydroides elegans
CCCAGACTCGTCTTCATTTATGATTTCTAAAAACGTTAAGGCATTTACAAAAATGTATCGTTACAGTTTAGTTAGAAAGTTGGGTGCGACCCATGTGACCAGGTTCTTAATCAAAGCTTAATACATGCAAGTCATTTCATCCCACTGATCAACCAAGGCCAGATCATGACCATTTTTTATCTTCCTCCTTTCTAAAATATCTCATGACAAGCCAACTAGGGAGAGGAGTCCAACGAGATCAATTAGTAACTGCCAAGAGCGTGGCAATTCAATACATCTTTCGGACATCATCCAGGCAATAATTCGTGGCGTGACAGCTCATATGGAATCTAAATTTGAACTGTGGAGGTAATGTTGCCCTTGTTCTAAATCAAGACGATTTGTGAACATTTAACAGTCTGTGAGAATTAAAACAGAACAACGTTGCTATACAAAATAACATTTGTATTTTGAAAGTAAATTTTTTATCAGATAAAATCAACTTTGTATGTATATATATCTACAGATTAAATTTAAGTTTTCATATTAGTGTTGTTTGAGTCTTGGGTCATTTTGTTTTCATTTCATAATGATTTTATGTGCGCCATAAAACATAATATAGCGGCTTGCTTTAATTTCACGATTTTTTTTTTGTTAGATTTCTTCCGCGAAATTGCGGTCAAAATTCATGATACATAAAAGTCTTAAAACAAAACAGCAGCAATATTTTGTCACGTGTTTTGTCTTAATGAAAGTTGACAAGAAACGTAAACAGATATGAATTAGACACGTGGTTTGAGTTTTAAGTAAACAAAAACGTAGAATTTACTTATTTGCATACTTTATTTCTTCAATGGCATCTTACCCATACTATTCCTCGAATTATTGTGCCTTTCAGAAGTTGTAACCCGATTGCTGTTTCTTTAGTCACATCAGTCTTCAACTACGCTGCATTAGATAGGTTGAAAATAAAGACCCATGTTTCTTTTCATTGAGTTGTGATATATTTGCAAAACCTGAGCATTCTATTTGTCTAAACAAGAGGTATAAATATAGCCGTTTTTGAATATGGCCCTACTTTCATTTCAAATGAGTTTACAATGGTGGAACTGCTATAAAAAAGATCGTAACATGAATGCGTTGAAATCAACAACGATGAATTAGTTTTTGCAATGCCACACAATGACATGTGACAGGAAGTGCAACTAAAGCGGAACCAGATAAAAAGTTTTGTTTTTAATTTTCAAAAAGTGTCGGACACGTATTTCACTAGGGTCAGGTCGTCCTAACCTTTCTTTGTGATTACTCATCTGGATATGAAAATGGTTTATGCAAGAGCGCCGAATACAGAAAAGAGCCGGTAACAGCGTTACACTACAGTGTCCGATTGGTGTATTCATCTTACGTTTATTTTCTTTAGATACATTTATAAAAACTCGGTCAGCCGGGCTTCTTCCCCACTAAAAGCTAGCTTGCGAAAGCAAATAATATAAAAGACTTTGCTATTATAACGTTAATGTATTTTTTCGATTTTAATTAAAAATACGTATATTGAGGTGAGATTTTCGAATAGAAGACGGGTAGAACTACCTTATAGTCTAAGCTATTCGTTACACCATGTGTATAAATTGTAAATATGTTAAAGTTGTCAAGTTTTGAGACTTGACTATACATTTTATGTTTTGTGTCTTATCCTGTGTCTTATCCTGATTATAAATGATAATTCAATTGCTGTGTTCCATACGTGTAGCGAATAATAATTGATTTTGTTTTCGGGTAACGTCACATCACGTCACTTCCCAAGATAAACGTAATTCTCGTTCCCAGATATGTCTCTAAGACATCGTCACATGACCTAGCCGTATTGATAATTTCTACCTTTCAACATTAAACATCAAAAATGAAAAAAAAAATTTAGTTTCCCGGTAGGAAAAAGGCTCGGACTAGCTTCCCAAGGGTCAATTTAGTTACTTTAGTTATTTTGACACTGTTTGGATCATGAAGCATGCCATATAGAAGAAGGGTACCTAAGCTATTCGTTACACAATATGTACAATTTTTCGATATGTTAAAGTATTGAGATTTGACAATACATTTTATTTTTTTGTGTCGCGATTATCAATAATTATTTAAGTGTTGTGTCCCTTATGTGGAGCGATTATTAAATGATTTGTTTTCGAGTATAATGGATTCGAATAATGACCTTCCGTGACGTCACGCCTTGTCCAAATATAAAATCATTCCTCGGTCAAATATATGGTTCTGAGTTTACAATAAAATGCAATTGAAAGACATCGTCATAGGACCTAGCCACACTGGTCTAGCTTTTTTAAGCATTTGTAAGCATAAACCGAGCATATTTGACTTTCCCGTAAAGAAAAGCACTATCTTTTTCGCTTAAGCGTTCGTAAACATCAACCGAGCACATTTAGTTTCCCGTAAAGAAAAGCACTATCTTTTTCGCTTAAGCGTTCGTAAACATCAACCGAGCATATTTAGTTTCCCGTAAAGAAAAGCACTATCTTTTTCGCTTAATCGTTCGTAAACATATACCGAGCATATTTGAGTTTCCCGTAAAGAAAAGCACTATCTTTTTCGCTTAAGCGTTCGTAAACATAAACCGACATAAACCGAGCATATTTGAGTTTCCCGTAAAGAAAAGCACTATCTTGACAAGCTTCCCATGTAGCAAAGTTGTTTGATTTATTTCCGGTATATTTTGGATCACGAAATAGCATGCTTTTTCGTGCATGCATACATGTTCTAGGCACGATCATAAAATGATTTGAAATTCTATGTCCAATGAACCGTGTTTTTAATTATCATAAACAGAAACGTTTTTATGGCCGATTGAGCAAGCAAGCGTTGACCGCTGCTAAGTGAATCCGAACAATGAAAGGTCAATTTAAGTACCGCTGAGTGCTATCATATTTTATATCTGCACTGAAGGCAACATTATTGGTAAAAATTAGCTTTTTTTCTTTTTCTTTTTGTTTAAACTTGAAATGACTTTAATTAGGATAGGAGTTTTATTATGTTTGATAACGGATATGTAAATGTCTCCTGATTGTATGACATCACATCCTTTTCAATATATTTCTACGTATGCTTTTCAAATACATCCACTAATCTCCCAAGTGCCCATTTAATTTCTGAGTAATTATTTCATCGATGTTTATGTACATATTACATTATAAAAGTTGTTGTGTATCGCACAATAGAGTAAATCCTATTGAGTACTACTATTTTTTATGTGATGCGAACTATAAAAAAACAAGGTTCTTAAGTGTAATGCTCGCAAACTGTCAAAGGTCTTCTAATTGGAATCAATGAGCACCAAGGCGCTTGACTGAGTCGAACTACGAATTTAACGTTTAAGACACAAAGTTGCAAACGGACACTATGCAAAAACCGAAGGTACTCAACGGTTTATTCGGGTAAATGTTTATTCTTGTAGCAGCTCTTCCTTGCTTGCAACTTTTTCCGAACAGAACAAAGATTTTTTTTCAAAACGATTATTTTCATCATGGATTATATTTGTAAATATATCAACCGATGCAGATGTACCTTAATTTAGTCTGTATAAACGAATCTGTGAGAGAAAAACCTAAATTCAGTTTGATTTCTTGTAATCTTTATTCTGGTAGGAGATTTAATATTTGCTTGCATAATTATTTCTGGGTTTCTTGCTTGCAACTTCCGAAAAAAACATTTTGATCAGCAATCAGCGTATTAGGGTTATTTCAAAGATATCTGATCATCTTCCGTTAAACAATAAATACATTGAGATCATTTTTTTAAATAAATCGTTGAGTGCCCCTCAAAAACGGACTTTTAGGATTCTCAATGTGTGAGTAAAAGGCTCGATATACTTTTGCATGTGAAATCTAAATTACATGCATGTACATATACATGTATGCGAAACCGTTTCATGTGTAAATTAATTGAATCGTTTTGATTACTGATATGTGCTATTATTTGTTCTTATAACATGGATAAGAGAGCATGTGTCATATTATATATATGTCCATAAAGGTACGTTTATGATTTTTCGCGCGGAAAACCAGTATGGACTACTAAAATGCTCATATGATTTATGTGTTTATTAGCAAACTAGTTTTGAGTGGTTCTATGGGTGCCTGATGTACTAATACATGTTTTAAACTAAAAAAATCCACAAGTTTTTACAGAAAATGACGTTTTATACCTTTTTCTCAAAATCACTCTGCCGCGTCAGAAAAAAAAACCAGGCGAAAACGCGACATTCAAGACAATTCTTTTCTGGTAAAAAAAATAGGTGATTAGATTATTTTTTTGAGTTTGGGTTTAAGTTGAAGTATATATATCAAAGTATATGTACTTCTATTTAATCATATTTTAAATATAATTAAGTGCTTTAAAAACGAATTTTATTACAAAATTTGATCTTTTGCATTTCCGCTCGTTGTGTTCATGATTTTTTTTGCCGCGGCGATTCTCTGCGTTTTTTATTGTTTGGGTTTTTTTTTCAATGTTTGGAAAGTGGTGCCCGAAACGGAACACCCATCGATATATTCACTTGCAAACACATATAAACTTTATTGATAAAACGAATCTTTGATTGCATTTAAATAATCCAAACATGTCAATCATGAAGATTTAAAAGTAAAAATTAAATATGTGATCTAATATTTCCTTCAAAATAATTTATAGGATCCCTTTTGATGTATGATGTACCGAGTCTTAGATAATCAATGCTGCCCTGATCGTTTCGTTCATGTTATTTTGCATAGAATATTGTGATATTGTAAAATTTAAATATTTGTTACAAACTCTTAAAAAGTACATGCATGTATAATTGTATGCATATGTTATACTTGGATGTATTTGGGAAAGCACTAGACTTCTATATTCCAAAGTCAGTGGAGCGATTCAATCCATAACTATTCTCTCATATGGTTTCATTGTGTAGTTATTCCAATTAGCTTTTGATGTTGCTTACAAAATAACATTACCTGTTCACTTCGTCGAGATTTTAATATAAAGTCAATGTAAATTGTTACCAGCTTGCGTTTTCGCAAGACTAACGGATTATGAATATTAAAATCGCGGCGAAAAATCATAAACACAAAAACCGCAGCGGAAAATCATAAACACAAAAAAAAAACGCTGTGAAAAATCATAAACGTACCTTTAATAAAAGTTGTTTTTCGACTTATTACTTTCAGACACGGAACCCTCCAGGTGTTGGTTTTTGTTTATAAAATAAAAGTACGTTGGGGTCGACGGTCTGACGAAATAATAAATAGAATATTCAGAGAAAACATTTTTCTTTTAATTGGATTCATGTGAATTCCTGTAAAATCCACGCGACATGTTTATGTCGTAGTAGGTATTAGAATCACGTGACTTATTATATAAACATGTTATCAAATGAATCCTAAAGCTGAAAAAAAACTATAGTCTTTCTAATCCTTCTAGTGGGGGAAAAATAAGTTATGTGTTTACATGTTCCCATCAAATATGGTAAGAGTATTTATTTTTAGTTTCAAAGTGGATTTCGCGTGTCAATTACATTTCACAATATTGATTTTCACTAAATTCCAAATTTAAACCGATAACCCAGACAGAAAAGATGCTATCTACGCAAAAGATATCAAGAGTTAGAGACTTAAATGACAGGAAAAACCAGAGAGATTGAAAGGCTAGTGAGAGAAAGAGAGAGGGGGCACCCCGTTAAGGGACAACTTAAAATGTTTTGCTGCACAGCGCTTATTCCGATCATGTATACGCTTGTTTGCATTCTCAATCAAGGAAACAATGAACGCATTAACATTTCAAAGATTCATCTGTATTACAGTGCTATTAATTACCAGATACAGTTACATCTAGATATTTGATTGTTTATTTCTTTGATGGTTATTTGACAAAATTAATTACGACTTGACAGGACAACGGAATTTCAGTGGGGTTGCAGTGTAAATAATATAAATAATTCTTGGATAAAAAACAGTGATTAGTTATTGGATAAGTCTACAATGCACTGGGATAGATGTTTGAACGCAAAAACTAAAGTCCATGTATGTTGGAGTTATATTATGAGATAGGATTAAATAAAACGACCTGAAAAGTTAAATTGTGGATAAAAAGGAATAATCACAAAACAAATGATGCAACGAAAACATTAATAATGTTGAAATAAATGAACTCATATTAACAATATATATGAATAGCTAAAAGATATATATATTATAATCAGAAGTGGACTGATTTTTCGGCAGAGATGATATTAATTTGATTCGACAATAATGTCAAGACCGATACAATTAATACTTAGTTCAATTTAATCAGAGTCTACTTTGAGCAGGTGCATGAAGTCTATTTAATGTATCATGTTTTGTTCTTAATTTTGCAACAAAAAAAACTGAGGGTAAGTACAAAAACGGCAATTTAATTATGAACAGTTTTTTAAAGGCTGAAACTGTTTTCTCTTTATTTACTAAAGGGTCAAAATTGACGCAAATGTGATGAAACTTAATCGGTTGAATCAGTTACCTTTACACTTACCACACTTACCATACCAGATTATTGGACATTGAGAAAATATTTAGTGTCTGGCAACATGGGAAGCTTCTACAAGCTTTTTTTATTCTAACAAACCTTGATTAATAATGTGTTGCTTATGGGAACTCATAATAGTGTCAAGCGTTTTCAAAACGCAGCGAGCGTTTTGATGAATTTTTGTTTGAACTTACAAGGAATTGATTGAAAATCACGATAAGTTAGTATTAAAAAACTTGAAAAAGATTCCTTTTTTGTATACAATGATATCCTTTTACTTTTCGTAATAAAATGATTAGGCTAGTTTATTTCGAAAAAAGACAATGTTTTTGTGACCGTCGCACATATATCCCATAGGAAAATATTTATTTATAAAATCTAATGAACTGTAGTCAACTAAGTCCGACACAGTGTGTCATGGAACAAAATGGGTATCCGCCTGGAGACCTTTTGGCCGGAAACTTTTTGGCTGGAGACATTTTGGCACATCACGTCACTTTTAGAGACTTTATGACCGGAAACCTTTTGGTTTTGTCTATTGACCTTTTGACCCGGATTCAACAAAATGATATATTTTTACAACGTAGACAATGAGGAATATGTTGCGTTCTCTTTTTGCGGGTGTAGGAACGACGTCGATGCTACGTCGCGTCGACATACGTGTGATACGAATTTTAACACAACGTTCAATCGACGTCGGAACGTAACATTGTAGGCAGAAAACGTTCTTTCTGAGCCAATAATTGAACTCGTTATAAAAACGACATTTTAAGGACAATTTTTGAAAATTAAAATATTTATAATTTTTTTTAATGTGGCAAAAACTTGTGCTAAACGGCAAAAAGGTTTTAATAAACAGGGTTTAATGGTCAGTGTTTGTTGGTCTTTCTATTTGTATTAATATTGTTTATTTAATTTCAAAACATAATACAATGTATGTAAAGTTGAATATAAATATACATGTATAATTAAAAATCAGTTAAATTTAGTCCTTCAAAGGTTGCATAAGTGCTTATTCTTGTGCACATCATTAATCTTTTTTTCGTAAATATCAACAAGACGTGTCATTTGTCGGAAATATGATATGTATACTACAAAGGACTGATTGTTCCTCCCAAATGTAAAAAGTCAAAATAATTTATCGCGCTTCGTTTTACCCGCATAGCATCAGTGTAATATCAAAAGGGATTCGGAGTCATGATCAAGTTGAGACCTTATTTATTATCATATAGCTATATTTATAAAAAAGATATTCGTTCATATTTATATTTCGGGTCGGCAAAAACTAATTGATAGTTTATTTAGGGTCTTATAAGACATCATATTTTTGACATGTATTGTCTCATATTTTAATAACTTGTACATTTTGAAATTAGCGTAGCTTTATTGAATAATAATATAATAATGAAGTTGCGGGAGAGTACAGAATATTCTTATAATTGCTAATAAAGTGAGTGTAGGCTACTGTTAAAATCGAAGGGCCTAGTGCACAATCATTTATAATCTGAAAACATGTTTTGAACTAAAATCACATTCATTATGTGTGATACGAAACCATGCTCAAGTAAACCAAACAATATGTCAACTTCTATGCGCGAAAAAGAGTATTTTGCAATCAAAATGACTTACCCCACTGGGCACAGCCACGTCCTAATCACGTCATATCGACCTTACTACTTGATGTCCTATTTAGGTTCCTATTTAGGTATTTAGGTTATCTAGAGCCAATATTTACGTTGTAACGCCGTTGATGGCTCACATACCAAAGGACGTTCGCAAAAAACATCCACAAATATGTACAATGCAACCTCGTAAAATGTTTTACATAGAGACCTTTCCGGAATGTATTTTATGACGTGAATTTGATATATACGTCTTTTAAAATGTAAACACGTATAATGCTCTTCGATTCAATGCTCTTCGACAAAAAGTGTTTTCAGAATTATGGCATTTTACTGAGATCCTATGGACCTATGTCGGATTACATCCCGATCGAAGTATACTCTCCTAACAACGCCACATTTTGACGTCAAGGGAACGTTGGACGTGCAACATCATAAGAAAGTAATTTACTGGTGATTTAAAAAAAACGAATCGCTGAAATACTCAACATATGACCCCCAGTTCAAGTTGATTTAGTAAAAAGGGTGAGACAAAGTATAACTAGAGATACCCTTAAATCACAATACCAATGTTATCAACAGAGCTACGTGATTAGATTTTTGGGATATGTTTTACCCCATAAATCTATTCATTGGGTCATGCCGTGGCAGATTATGGCGAATTTAATGCTTACAAATCACAGATGGCCCAATATGGTTGAGGCAGTATTCGGTTGCAGATCACGTTCATTTTTTGGAAGCTTAAGTCTGTTGGTTTTCATAGAATAAAACTTAATGAAACTTAACAAATGATAAAATTCCGGATATTATTGTAGGATCTTCGAAGCTTATAGGAAGTAATTGTATCGAATATGATGCTTATGAAAATGTTAGTAAACCCTACCGCACAGTTATCGAAATTGTCTAAAACATATTTCAAAGCATGCACTTTATAAACAACACACATTAACACTTAAGATAATGAAGAAATAAAATGCAATTTAACGAACCAGAGATAAAGGGTACTTTCGCAAAAGGTGTGCCTCAAAAATAATGTTATGATTTCAACAATAAGGACTTCTAAATTATGTTAAAGGCACATTTAGACAAATTTAGGTGCGGATTTAAGGAGGGGCCCTGATGTTCATTCTTAGATGTTATATACTATTGGCGCCCCAATTAAACAGTTATTGTTTCGCTCCTGATAATGCCAAGAATCGTTGTTTGATGCAAAACAAATATTGTCAAAAGCACATTTTATGTTTTAAAATAGCACAGTTTATGTCACGGAACCTGAACTTTAAACGAAGTTTTGATAAAAGTAGAACGTATAGTTTCCGTATCAACCGGGCGTTTATAAGACATCATTATTCATGTTCCCTGCCTAAACTTTCCAAAATTAGCCACGCAATCAAAGAATAATGAGAGAAATAAGATGCCGAATTTCATAATGGACACATTTCTTGTGCTTGCAAAGTAGGGCAATTTTATTAGACAAAGGATCAAACAGACATACAAATCAAACTCACTATAAAACTCATGTAATGTTATATATTTGCTTAACCTTTGTAGACATATTTATAGACAAACTTTAAAATCGAAAAAAAAGTAATATTATGTAGATATTGAACATTGATGGCTAATATTGTTCATGCCAAAAGGAAAACTACATTGATAAAATATAATGTGTTTGATTATGTTTTAACGCATATGTAATTATACACATAGTAAAAGTGGAAATTAACGGAGTTGTTTGTATACATTTGACTCGACATTGTTAATGTGAATATTTTTTGAAAAAAAAACACTTTGAACCTGTTATAACTCCACTTATAGATCATCACACTCCTAACTAAAAATATCTTGATCAAAAGCCATAGAAGATATTAAAAGCTGACTGTCAACGGCTCGTCTACCGGATATATCCACGACGTCATTATTCCCGTTCAGTGACTGCACTTTCCGCTAAACACTAATAGCTTAGCAATTATTGAATAAGATGCCGAATTTGGGGTCGAGAGCCATTTTGCTCATGTCTGAAATGTAGGCTAAATTGATCAAGGAATCGAGCGCAGGTATCAAATTGGGGCACATAGAAAAATCATTCCACACTAAAGATTAAACTCCGAAAGATTAAAGTCCGAAATGTCAGGTTAATGGTGACGTCACGCTTAAGTTGAACGAGTGTATCTAAAGCAAACATCTGCAAACATCTTCGAGTGATAAAAACTTAAATTTAAGGTTAAATAATTTATGTATGGGAATTAAAAGGAATCAAAAGGAATCAAAACGCAATGTCATTCGATATTCTTTCATTTCGGTGCATTCTAGAGTTATAGAGATTTTGATTTCGCCATTTTCGGTCTTGGCTTTGAAGGGTTTTTTGTCGAGGTTGTCCTGTGTTACGGTACATTGCGATGCCTGATTTTCATCAAATTCACCTCCCACTTTGTCTTCATGGTGATACAGATGCATATCGTTAATGTGAGGTCCTTTCAGTAAACACTTTCTTGGATGAGATAAGTTTAATGAAATTTAATAGAGCTAATTGAGATTTCGAATTATTTGCGTATACTCACTTTATGTATTCAGTGGATCTTGGGTATGTAATACGCGAGTTAAAGCGGATCGTATACATGTTAACATCTGTAGATAGACTGATTTTAAAATTACGAAAATAATTCTTTAAGTTATTGTTAGAGCAAACGGTTAACGGTAGAAACCTATGTAGGTGCGATTGATCTTTGGTGCAATAACCAAAACTATATTCCCAACAAATATTCCCGATTTATGACGCGTTGAGTGAATTCCTGCTTACTGATGCGATAAAAAAATGTATCGAGTAGGGAAAATATGTGAAAATGTATAAACAAAATGGTTCTTATTCATAAATCCTGATGAATTGCCTACTCACTTCTTATCGCAACCTACAGGCGTTTATTTAATGTTAGCGTGCTCTTTTACGAGCCGAGCAACAAGTCTACTGAGTAAAAACGACTCGTGCAATGAATCGTTACAAATTGCTCAATTTATTTTGTGTCTGTGTGCTAATCGCTTTCACTAGGATTGTGTTTGGGTTTGAATAGACGGTTCATAGGTTATCAAGACATTTAATCGATGCCATTTTCACAATGAGACTGCAACAATATCTGGTTTTGGACGCAACATTTACATTTTGGCTGTGTTATGGGGTAAATGAGAATGGGCTATGATCACAAGAACTAGTGATTAAGCGAGTCGTTAGTAAATGTAACCCGAATGTGCAAATGAAAATAGAATAGACTCTAGCATCATGAAGTTTAAAAGGGTGTTTATTATATAAAATGGCGTGACACTTGGATTTCATAATACAAACATGTTAAGATTTCAACGTTACATTAATATTATAAACTATTCGGATATACTATATTCGAAGCCCATTAAACCAAATTATAAAATATCATATTTTCTTCTTAATGGTTTGATGCAATCATGAGTGAACCAATCAGCAACTGAAGCTATTTCAGTAACATGTTTTGCTATGGTTTTGGCTCCAAACAATTCAACAGTAGGTCAAAATTAAAAATTAAGCAACCAACAGGCGCCTTTGTTCTTTAGAAAAAGCATGTTTACAGGCGAGCAAAAACAACGTCTTATCTGTCAAACGATTTCTTAAAGCGATCACGTATTCGTTCTTCGTAATCTATCCGTTCATGTGACTGCTGTGCTCTTATTTCATATTAGGTTCTGAATAATAAAATTTGTCGACCAACCAAAAAAGTAACCAAAGAGTTTTACTCGTGAGTGGTATAATCAGACATCAATCATAGTGCGTACGGCCCTAAAACGATATCAGTTTTAAGACGAACACTCTCCCAGAATATTATTTTTGAAAAATGAATAATCAAATTTATCATTATTTTTGAAAATTGAATGATCAAATATATAATTAAGTTACTCCAAATATATGCCGACGCTTTTCTTAAGCAATAAAAAACCGAAGTACAAACTATTTCAAAAACATATGACTCAGAAAATGTTTATGGCACCACTCACTTTAAAACGTAAAAAAAAATAAAAATGACAGATACCTACATGAAATGATTTCTATTTGAAAGGTAACTTTTTAGCTTACCCGGATAAAGACCAACCTACTCACTCCCTTTAATATTGTAAGTACCTTATACAAAAAAAACGAAAACTGAAAACCTAAGAGAGCTCTAAATGCGTTTTATTGTAAGGGATTCAGTTTCTTAAATTAACCTACTCTACTGCAGTGGTTTGAAAGGTTCTTCAATTTAGAGAATAGCTTGTAGCAAAGTGTCAGATATTTGGTTGGGAGAAAAAAGGTTTAGAATTGCATTGCCAATGGGCTCTCACTCTTCGGTCCGGATAAAATTCTAAAGTATTCATGAACCTTGGAGCTTCAAATGCTAAATTAGAGCAATCATAAAATATCATTACATGTGCAAAATAGAAGGGTGTTCAGTTATTTTCCATAGTTAATATGTATGCATTTTGTTTAAACTGATATATTATATTTATTATATACCCTTGATAAACTTTTGATTCGACCAAAATGTTGTCATAAGGTCAGGTATTGTAACAATTAGTTGACTTATCTAATTTACTTTATCAAGCCGATAATGCATAACCATTTTTCTCTAATAAAATTGATAGAGTAGATTTTGTATAAGACCCAACGAATACTATATAATTCATAACATATAGCTGATGGTATATACATATGTGGAAATATTGGGTTGAACAATATGTTTTTTTTTAAATTTTTATGCGTAGTATTATAAACTTGAGAAATATCAAAGCAACATTTTAAAGTTTGATTTTTAACCGCTTGAGGTCTTACTTCCGGAGCATTGTTCTCATATAACATGAACAACTTAACATTGAAATATGTATTGTATATCTTATTGTTCATCTTATCGTTATCACAATAATATTACCTGCTTGGTGCGGGCCCTTTATTACCTAAATCTCTGTCATAGCTTTTCAATATATCATGTATTGAAGTGTAAAGATTCCTAAATCCTACCAGAAACGAGCCATACAATTAAGCCATATGATTATAAATGAACAAATAATACTCTGGGTAATTGCTTGAATCATCTGATTAGGTTAGATAGTTCAACGACTTGTATTCTAAGTGCAAATCGATGCATGTATGTACATAATATATTAAAATTAATAACCAGCATAGTCACAATGTTTTATCAAAATTGCATTCATGGTATTATTTACTTAAATGCCTGCTGAAAAAAAAGCGTGTTCGTTATAGATGTGTATATGTATTTTTTTGCAAATTCCTGAATTTTATTTGAGTAACATATTATGACAAAGGTCACTGATGCTAAATAATATAATGAAATAAAACTAGAACTTTTACAGTAAGAGTAACGTAAAGATGATAAGATTGTTACTCGAGCCTAATTGAATTTAAGGGTATTTCGAACAAGCATCAAGTCCACTATTGACATATATTGAAAGTAAATTGCATATGAGTAGTTGTGAAGAATTCATACAATTTCAAATAAGTTTAAATCATTAGAACATTCCTAGTGTTAAGCTTAAACAGATTTCAAAGAAATGGCTAATTTCATAATTGATCTTGGTAAAATACCTTTTATTACAAAGCAAGTTCGTAATTCTAGCGTGCCTTCTGCACTGATTTGATGAATAAATAAACATCAAATCATGTTTTGTGTATACATGTGAAATCAAATCCAGGGATAAGTAGGGCTTGATTCATTACATTCTAATTAAAAACAAGTTATAAATATATTAATTGCTTATTGAATCATTTCTTATTATGTTTTGCAAAATATATTACAGGTTTGTCATCCCTGTGTATATAACATGGTCATTTGCACTTCTTGAACTGCCTGTATATAAACAATGTCCTATTTATAAACATCAATATCGTAGATCGAATCGATGAGATTCGATATAATCCTTGTAACATTAGTTTTGCTCGTTTTCTATAAAGAATTCAAAGCAAAGTAATGGGTTGCTGAAGTTTATTACTTTTCTCATGAAATCGTGTCAATGTATATGATTATTGATTGATTATACTTACATGTGGCGTTTTATGTCATTGCGTTATATATACTCTAACACGCGTATTTCGAATAAAGCAGATAAAAGTAAACCAAAAAATATCAAAAGCAATATCTCTAATAATAAGTTTTGGTTTTTTCCTTCAACCTCAGACAAATCACTGCGAAATGTCATTATCCGACTAAATAAATTGCCTACTAAGCAGGCACAGTAGGTTAACAGAGCCAATTACCGACTTATACAGTAAGGCAAAGATAAACAGTATAAACGTCAAAAAAATCATAGAGAAGGGAAAAAGTAGAAGGAGAAAGTGAGCAAAAGTGAGAGAGAAAGAGAGAAAGTAATGAAATACAGTTGGGCAACTACGATGAATACTTATTTGAATGGATTTAATTTCCACTATTATGTATCGTTGCTCTCTTTACGTGAATTGATTTAAATAAGTTTTTGCCAAGCGACTTATTGTAAGATGCAGCTTCCAGGGAACTGATTTTAAAATGTGATAAAACGAAGGAAAGAAAAAGCAAGAATAGTAAATGCCCTCGACTTATACGAACCCTTTATGCTAAAAGGTAATTGCAGATTGTTCTTGTGTCAATAGTCATCTTTGTAATATAGGAAAGACACCTAAAATGAAAGCAAAAATGCAGATAAAAAAACTCAATCAGGCTACATTATTTAAAAGAACAAAATCACCCAAGACGTCAATGACATTTTGCCGGATGCCATAAGGAAATTAGCTTTATTTGTGTCTTAATCACAGTTTTATTATCTATATGATACTATATTTTCCTTAACCTCAATACGTTTCATCCAGAAGTGTTGTTATATTACGCATTAAACGAGATAAGAATTCTAGATATTGAATATTATAATGCAAACCATTATAATGAGCGCCCAAATTTGGAGAAAATAATTACGGAAACAAGGATTAAACGTTACAAATTATTCAATATTTTGTCTACTACAGTATAAAAAAGAACTGTGCCATGTTCATATCATGTAATATAATAGTTAAATGGTCTTAGAACTTCCCAGAAAATCCATTTAGGTTAAACAGAACATAAATACTCATGTGACTCTTAAACATTCTGTGTTGCCAAGGTGAATTGTGTCTCGAAGGGTCAAACCGACTTCGTTGTAAGGTTATTGTAATTCCAAATATGGCACAGCTTTAGGAGCTAAGTAGGTTACTCAATATAAGCCAAAGGCAATTTATAATAACATATAGAAATGGGCTTGTCTTTATCGGGGCCTGTGTTATCATCAGCCAAAATATGTTTATATCACAGTAATTGATACTCAATTTCCATAGGAAACAGCTCTATGTTGAAGCAAACATAATATTGATAGCGTCTAGTAAAACTGGAGGCTTCACGTGGCTTTTTTAGCTAACCGAATGTTCATATGTTGTTATTACCTGATATAAAATGGAAACATAAGAAACTGTTGAACATAAACAATGTAATATTGGAACCCCATTAAAATACTTAGAATACAATGTATGATTTAAAGATGTCTTCGTAAAAACCGTGTTTCGGTGAAAGAAAAACAAAACACCTCTACTTCTGATGTATCCAGCAACATTTGATAAAAGCCCTATAAAGAGCCTTTTTAAACATACTGGCAATATATGGATAAAGACAACTCTTTAATTCGGCGTGACTCCCCGCAATTGCTTTTTGTTTAAATTCGCCGGAATCGCAGCGAGGCAATGTCACTCTTCTGTATGTGTGGTAATGAAAAAAAATAGGAAAGTGCGAAAGACATATCGAGTCCGAGGTCTACTCTCCGTAGTGTTTAACTTCCGTTCTTGAAACCATATATGTTTGGTTCTTTATATTTGCATTTTTATTCTATATGGCTGAATAAGACTAGAATAAGAACCGTATCCATGCAACCTGTTATATACGTTTAAGACTGATAAGCTTTTTATGCAGAAAAAAAATGCAAATAATTAATAAAGTATATTTATTCATTCAGATAAACATATAATTTCTAAGGTGTGTATTTTAATTGCAATATTTTGTCGAGTGAAAAGATAAAAAATGTTAGGGTTTGTTTCATGTTCCTTACTATAAATGATCAAATCAACTATAAAGCACATCCGTTGATGATACATGTTTTTTGCAATAATCAAGTGATTGATAACCGTTAAATATGAAAAATGAAAAGAGCGTTGAACAGGTGTTGATGAGGTTTAAGGATATGTCTATTCTACGATTAAAAATGACTCCAAATCAATCACAAATCATCTAACGTAAGAGAGGAGACAATGCATAACTGGTAATGCGTGCTTTATAAAAGATAGGCCACAATTGCAATATCAAGCTTATTTCCTACTCATTAAAATAAATTTTAGTTGATATCCATTTCTATAAAGACGTTGTTGCCAGATATGGGTTAATTCCGACGTCATCAAGACAAAAGAGCATCAATGCGTAGGAGTGTTTGATAATACATTAGGTGTATTATGGTCGATTTAAAACACAAACTACTGAAAGCCCTATCATTACATAGTAAAAATATGTATCCGATCAGAAAGGTACATTTATTGCTCTTTTCGGTCCTTTCAAAGTAGATCATGAGCGCCGAAACGCCAGAATATAACAACCGATTAAAAATATCATCCCAGGCTACGAGCCATCATGTGACATCTCTTCACGTCACGTTGATAAAGTTGTTTTATCGGAATAAAATATTAATTAAATAAGCTTCATATAAATATTTGGGAATTGTTACACATGTGTCATATGAAGCCCTTTTGTTGCCAATGCACTTGATATGCACCTTCACGCACCTCTAAAACATATGAACAAAATGGGAGGAAACGTTTTGGGCGGACCATTTTTGGGCGGGTTCGTACTGGTACATCACACTTTTATTTCAACACCCTTTTCTTTTGCTTTTTTGGAGCACATTTACATGCGTTATGTTTTTACTGAAGAGCATCCCACGAGGTGTTACCCGAAAAATATGTTCCCCAAAAACTTTCCAAAAATGCCCATTAGCTACACGAATTCGAGGAGCACCTTTTTCAATCATTGATCATATTTCATAATTCAACGGTTCCGTGCTAAAATGTCGATTTAACATGTTTCGCTAACATGTTTTGTTAAACTGGAATAAAACCAGGAATCAATGCGATTATAGTTATATCGTCGTTTGGCCACTTGCGAATCCGTATATAAATTATCAGTGTAAAATCATTCAATGCGCTTTTTCTCAAAACGTCAATTTCAGACTTTACACTTTGTTGCAAGGATCCCTTCAATTGTATTTGACATTTTGATAAGAATCTTATTAAGCGAAATGTAGCTACTCATGCTTCATTGAAATATAATTGATTTTTTATTGATAAAAGGTGCTCCTCTCCAAATTTTAACTATCAAGATGGGCGAAACGAACGCATCTAACTACAATAATATGAACACTATTTTTTTTGTGTAAAAACTGTGTTGTTTGAATTAGATTTTATACTTTATATTTGATTGTTTCAATAGATTTTATGATCAAATTTACATTTTTTTAGATTACGTCATGGGGTGCTCTTAATCAATTCATAGCACAATATCCCATAGCATGGGATTTATACTTTGAGTGAAAGATGCTTAGTGAATAAAAATGGTGTACGTAGAATACTCTCATCGTAAACGTTAAAACGAGACCCACTTCCTATATGCATTTTATCCATTTTCTCTCAAAATCCCGACAGTAATTTTGTGATCTTGTTACAAGGAAAGGGAATAGAACTGTCACCATGCTATTCATAAGGAGTTGCAGCCCAATATTTCAATAGTTTTGATCAATTTTTGATATAAACTTGAAAGGCCCTGCTTGAACTGTGCATTTTGAGCTGGTTCATTTGCTGAATTGCATTAACCACTTATTCAAATAAAACATAATGGCCGATGAAACGGAGCTATTGGTTATTATATGCGTCATAGGTTCATATATTTACATGCACGATTTCGCATTAAACCAAAACAATGCCTTATTAATCAAACTAAACAATCAGCAATACAAACAACTTGGTTGCTTTGACGTTTCTCATTTTTAATACTATTTCCAATATGGTAAGGAATCTCCAAAATTGTGTACATGGTCAATTCTACAACATTATTTCTCGTTTAGCATTCAAACACCAATACATGTTCATTTATCATTTCCTTGTCCAAAAGCATTTACAAATGGAGCGTATTGGATGTACTGTTATTTCTAACTGAGGTAAGTATATACGTAAATAGATAGCGTTTTCAATGTAAACGATACTGAGTAGGTATATTTACGAGGAATATTTAGGAACTTCCATGGGGATCAAACCCGCGACTCTAAGTAATCTTGGGGTCGCAGCTTCGATTCCCGTTAGCGTCCGTTTTCCCCCAGTGGACCTTGTGTTTTGTAGTAACAACCTTAAGTAAGAATTTTGTGAATCGCCTACAAGTTTATGATTTTAAACGTCGATGCGCATTAAATAAGTTTTCATGAATAAAAAAGGAACATATTTTTCATAAGAAATGTGACACGACCCATGTGATCAGGTCCTTAATCATACTTGTCTACATGCAAGGCATTTCATCCCACAGATCAACCAAGGTCAGATCATGACCATTTTATATCTTGTTCCCTTTCCCAAAATATATCATGACAAGCAAACTAGGGAGGGGAGTCCAAAGAGATCAATTAGTAACTACCAAGAGCGTGGCGATTCAATGCATCTTTCGATCCAGGCAATAATTCGTAGCGTGACAATTCATAAGGAACTCTATTTAACTCTGGTATTAGGACTCCTTAGTTCCAAATAAAGACGATTTCGGAGTAACCAAATTAAAAATCTTAACATTTAAAATTTGGCACCAGTTTATCGCTAGTTTAGTTCAGAATTAACGAATTTGTAGGGTTCTGTGCGTAAATATCCGTTTTATATATCGCGATATTTAACTGAAATGTCATATCGTATCACATGGCTTATAAACCATGATAAAATTAAACCATAATATTTAAAAGCAATATTCGTGTAATACAGAAAAAAGTGATTTTTTATAAGATCGCATCAACTTAGTATAAATATATCTACGTAGCATCGGTAATATTTTTGTCACGTGTTTCGTCCAAATGAAAGTTAACAAGAACCGTTAACAGATATGAATTAGACACGTGGGTTGGGTTTAGAGTAAACAAAATCGTAGTTTATTTATCCTATGTCATAATACCCATACTTTTCCATGAAATAGTTTGCCTTTACGATGTTGTAATCTGATTGTTGTGTCTGCAGTCACATTGCTTTTGAACTAGGTCAAAATAGACCAGAAACAAAAAAAAAGAATATTTCGAGTCGTGTTGCGATATCAATGTGCAAAACCTAAGTATTTTACTTTCTTACTTTACTTAAACAGTATATATAAATATCGCTTTTTACTATATTTTTTTATTATGGCCCTACTTTCATTTCAAATGAGTTACAACGGCGGAACATCGATTAAAAGCGTAATATGAATGCATCGAAATTAACAATGACCGAATTCGTTTTTGCAATGCCACACAATGAAATGTGACAGGAAACGCAACCGACTCGGATTCGAAATCTGGATACGTTAAGAGTTTTTAAAAAGGTGTCGGACAAGCTCTTTGCAAGGGGCAGGTCGTCCTACCCTTTCTTTGTTATAACTCACCTAATTATGAAAAGTGTTTATGCAAGAGCGCCGAATACAAAAACGAGCCGATTACCGCTTTACACTACGTCCGGCCCAATTTTCGTAGCATGTTTTTTTTGTGCTTGAAATATATTCATCACAACTTGGTCAGCCGCGCTTCTCCCCCCCCCCCCTATAAGCTAGCTTGCAAAAGCAAAGGATATAATTATCTTAGCTGTAATAACGTTAATGTATTTCGATTCTAATTGAAAATATTATATTGAGGTGAGATTTGCACCACAATAGTAAAATAGTACAATTGTATCGCACAGTCAGTCGTTGCCGAATAGAAGAAGGGCACGTTATAGTCTAAGCTATTCGTTACACAATGTGGATTTTGTTAGATATGTTAGAGTTTTGAGATTTGACTATATATTTTATGTTTTGTGTCACATCCTGATTATAAATGATAGCTTAATTGTTGTGTCATTTATGTGCAGCGAACAATAAATGATTTTGTTTTCAAGTATAGTGGATCCGAATATTGGCCTTCCGTCATGTCATGTCACTTCCCAAGTCATTTTTTATTCAAAGATATGTTTCTTAGTTAATAGTAAAATGAAATTATAACATATCGTCACAGGACCTAGCCACACTGGTAATTTTAAGATTTTTCATTAAGCGTTCAAAAACATTAACCGAGCATTGCTGAGTTTTCCGTAAAGAAAAGCACTCTCTTGACAAAAAAAGTATCGAAAAAAAGCTTCCCGTGTGGCAAGACTAGTAATGTTATTTTTCGGCACAGTTTGGATCATGAGATAGCACGTCATATCATGCATGCATCCATGTTCTAGGCACGATCAATAAATAATTCTGTCCAATGAACCGTGTTTTTAATCATCATAAAGAGATACGTTATTATGGCCGATTGAGCAAGCAATCGTTGACTGCTGCTAACTGAACCCGGATCGAACAATGAAAGGTCAACTACCGATGAGTGCTATATAATAAATGTACATTATAGTTGTTCGACTTTATTACTTTCAGACACGGATCCCTCAAGTTGTTGGTTTTTATTTACAAAATAAAAGTACGTTGGGGTCGACAACAAGATAAAAGAATAGATAAAATATTCAGACAAAACATTATTTTCTTATTTATTGGATTCATCGGAATTCCTGTAATTCCATGAGACGTCTTTATTTAGCAGTAGATATTAGTGTCACGTGACTATTTGTATATACCATTGGATAAAAAGAATCCTAAAATAAAACTTCTGTCATTGCCGTCTTTCACATCCAAAGTTTGGTACCGAAAAATAAGCAGTTTTTGTACATATTCCAATCAAATATAGTGATAGTGTTAATTTATAATTTCAAAACAGAATTCGAGTTTAAATTACTTTTCACAATATTGATTTCCACTAAATTCCAAATTTTATGTAAATGAACCAGACAAAAAATGCTATCTGCGCAACATATGTCAAGAGTTAGAGACCTAAATGACAGGAGAAACCAGAGAGATTGAAAGGCTAGTGAGAGAAAGAGAGAGGGGGCACCTCGTTAAGGGACAACCTAAATTGGTTTGCAGCACAGCGCGTATTGCGATCATTTATATGCTTGCTTGCATTCGTAATCAAGGAAACAATAAGCACATTAAAATTTCAAGGATTTATCTGGGTAACAGTGATATTAATTACCAGATACAGTTACACCTAGATTGTTGAGGTTTTATTGATTTGAAGGTATTTGACAAAATTAATTACGACTTGACAGGATAAGGGAATTTCAGTGGGGTTGCAATGTAAATAATATAAATAATTCTTGGATAAAAACAGTGATTAGTTTTTGGATTAGTCTTCAATTGGACAAGGATAGCTGTTTGAATGCATTAACTACATTCAGTAAGCTAGAATCATACACATTCAGAAGTGAATTCAGAAGTGAATTAGTTTATCGGCAGAGATGATAATAATTTGATTCGACAATAATGCCCAGACGGATAAAATTAGAGAAGTCCATTTGGATTTAATTTTAGTCTAACTCGAGCGGGTGATGTCTATTCAGCGTATCATGTGTTGCTCTTAATTTTGCAACAAAAATCTGAGGGTAAGTTCAAAAACGGCAATTTAATTATGAACAGTTTTTTTGTAAAGCTGAAATATTTTCATATCTATTTCCTAAAAGGTTTAAATTGATGCAAATGTGATTAAACTTAATCGGTTGAAAAAGTAACCTTTAAACCTACCACACTTACCCAACCCAAATATGGGTCATTGAGAAAACATTTAGTGTCTGGCAACATGGGAAGCTTCTACCAGCTTTTCATTGTAACACACCATGATTAACAATGTATTGCTTAAGGGAACTCAGAAGCGCGTCAAGCATTTGTTAAACGCAGTGAGTGTTTTGCTGAGTTTGTGTTTTAACTTACAAGGAATTAATTGAAAATCACGGTTAGTTGGGATAAAAAAGCTCGAAGAATATTCCCTTTTGTATAAAATGATATCCTTTTTTTCTTTTCGTAAAAAACAGGGTGCAATGGTCAGCGTTTGTGGTTCTTAATATTTGTATTTACATTGTCATTTATTTTCGAAACATAATATTTAAAGTTAAACATAAGAGATTATTAAAATCAGTTAAATTGTATCCTTCAAAGGTTGCATAAGTGCTTATTCTTGTGCACATCATTAACCTTCTTTTCGTAAATATCACCAAGACGCGAGCGTGTCATTTGTCGGAAATATGATATTAACACTACAACGGACTGATTGTTCCTCCCAAATGTAAAAAGTCAAACTAATTTATCGCGCTTCGTTTTACCTGCATATCATCAGTGTAATATCAAAAGGGATTCGAAATCATTATCAAGTTTAGACTCTATTTATTATTTTATATAGCTTTATGTAGCTTTAAGAAATGTTATTTTTTATGTATATGTCGGGTTGACAAAAAGTTATTGATAGTTTATTTAGGGACTTATTAGATATAATTTTCTTGACATGTATTGGTCTCATGTTTAATAACTTGTACATTTTGAAATTAACGTAGATTTATTGAACAATAATCTAATTATAAATTTGCGGGAGAGCACAGAATATTCTTATAATTGCTAATAAATTGAATGTAGGCTACTGTTAAAATCAAAGGGGCTAGTGCACAATCATTTTTTAATCTGAAAAACATGTTTTGAATCAAAATCACATTCATTTTATGCAATACCATACACAAGTAAACCAAAGCAATATATCAACTTTATTGCGCGAAAAAAAGTATTTTGCAATAAAAATACTTATCCCACTGGGCAAAGCCACGTCCTAATCACATCATATCGACCATAATATTTGATGTTCTATTTAACTTCTCTAAAGAGCCATTTTCGTGGATTGCCGAATATGAGTTGTAAAGCCGTTGATAGCTCACAGCCCAAAGGACGTTCGCCAAAAAAAAAAACATCCACAAAGATGTATAATGCAACGTAGTAAAGAGTTTTACTAATATACATTTCCGGGTGTCCTTTTCTGACGTAAATTTGATTACTCGCACATTTGAAAAAGGCGTGTTATCCAACTTATTGTTATTTTGTATATACATTGTGCATACTTAGCTGAGCCATGGGTTAGTATTCGCAACGCTCTTCTGCAATAAGTGTTTTCAGAAATATGGCCTTTTACTGAGGTCCTATGGACAAACGTTGTATTACATCCCAACCAAATACACTCTTTTTACAAGGCAACCTTTGTGGACGTCAAGTTTACGTCTGACATGCAAGGTAATTTACTCGTGAATACAAAAAAAACGAATCGTTAAAAAAAACTCAACATGTGACTCCATATTTGAGTTTATTTCGTAAAAAGGGTGAGGCTTAGTATACCTATAGATCCCCTCGACTCACAATACAAATGCTATCAACACAGAAACGTGATTCGATTTTCGGGATATCTTTAACCCCATAAATCTATTCATTGAGTCATGCCGTGGCAGATTATGGCGAATTTAATGCTGACAAATCACAGATGGCCCAATAAGGTTGAGGCAGTATTCGGTTGCAGATCTCTTTCAAATTTAGAAAGCGTGGGGAAGGCAACATTATTTGACGAATAAGGTTGATTTCGGATATTTTATGAAATAGTCCTTGCAAAACCGAGGTGTATTAAACCAAATATATGAACAATGTATGTATCGAATATCGTATTATGAACTGAAAAATAAGTTTCGCACAGCAACTGTAGAATTCGTTTAATCGCATTGAAAGGCTCATTTTATATTTTTAAAAATAAATAAACTACGTCAATGAGGCGTCAATAGCGTGTATAGAATCACAGATAAAGGTGCATTTACAGAATATATGCCCCCCTCCCTAAACAAATCATATTCTAATTTTTATTTTATTGCATTTAAAAATGATAATCAGTCGCGGATTTAGAGGGGGCGCACCCGGCGCACGCCCCCCTTTTCGGCCTTATATATAAGACAAAAATAATAATTTGCGCCCCCCGGTCCGGCCTTATAATTTATACAGTTGCGCCCCAGGTTCAATATTTTCTGGATCCGCGCCTGATAATCAAAAATACTTTTCAAAAAGTAAGGCGCGGATTTACAATGTAGGAGGGGGGTCGTGGTTGCTCTGAAATTGTATATCATGGGCCCTCCCGGACCGCGCCTGGGTGTTGCCGTATAAGTAAAATACATTTATTCAAAAACATGTTTAATCTTTTGAAATAGCGCAATTAATGTCACAGACCCGGAACATAAAAAAACTTGTTGATAAAAAGAAGAAATTATAGTTTCCGTATTAACCGGGCGTTTATAATACATCATTATTCCTGTTCACTGCGTTAACTTTCCAAAATTAGCCACACAATCTTTGAGTAGCTAGTAAACGATGCCTAATTTGACAAAGGAAACAGTTTCTTGAATTTTGAAAGTATGACAGTTTGAGTAAATTTAGAATTCGGAAACAAGGATCAAACATTATTTTCAAACTTATTATAATTCAAGTTTATCTGACAATTGTAAAAAAAAACATATACCATTATGGCGAATCAGAATTTGACTGCTTTATTTTGACGTTTTGATTCCTCCCATTCAAACTCAACCCGATGCAAACCGTAGAGATTCATAAACTAAAGCGGAGTTGAATAAGGGTTTAGATGTCTTTATTCAATGGGTGACAATACATTTTTTTGTATAGGCCTTCATAACATTCGATATATCTAATGAAGTTATTTATAAACAAGTTTTCTTTCAAAGCGTTTACCTACACGTATTTAAAACTGCACTTAAATGCAAACCCTATCCCTTCTTTAGGATGTATTGATCAAAAGCCAAATATATTGAAAGCTAACTGTCAACGGCCCGTCTACCGGACATATTCAAGACGTCATTATTCCCGTTCAGTGACTGCAATTTCCGCTAGACACTAATAACTTCGCAATTATTGAATAAGATGCCAAATATTAGGTCGAGAGCCATTTTGCTCATGTCTGAAATGTAGGTTAAATTGATCAAGGATTCGAGCGCAGGGATCAAATTGGGGCACATAGAAAATTCGTTCCAAACTAAAGACGTCTTTTTTTCACGAAATGTCAAGCGAATTATGACGTCAGACTGAAGTTGAATGAGTGTATTTTTAGCCAACATCTATTTAGACGTCGTGATTTTATTTTAGAGTTAGTAAAATTTGCATATGGGAATATATGAAAACTAAAAATATCGTAATGTCATCTGACATGATGCATTCTGATTTCGTCAATTTCGGACCATGTGTCAAGTAGTTCTGTATGAAAATCTTCTGTGTGTCGTGATACATAATCGTTATGAACGTTTAAGATTTGACGGTGACACAACGCCGGCCCATAACGTTTCGCATCACCACGTGTTTGATAAGTAATGCGCAATTGATTAAATGTAGCGCGTTGAATGTTCGATTGAATTTAGCTTCACGCACGCTCTCCTGATACATTTTCCGTGTATCTTAATTGTGAAATATAAACGTTTTTAGTTTTTACGACATTTGAAATGTATAGTAACTCTAGTTATCATTGTTTTAGCAAAAGAAAAAGGTTAACAGTAGCAAACTATGTAGGTGAGATCGGTCTTAGATGAAATAACCCAACATTATATTCCTAACACAAACTCCCGATTTATGACGCGTTGAAGGAATACCTGCTTATTGATGCGATAAAAATGTATCGAGCAGGGAAATCTGTCAAAATGTATAAACAAAGTGGTTCTTATTCATATATCCTGATGAATTGCTTACTCACTTTTTATCACAACCTACAGGCCTTTATTTAATGTTAGCGTGTTCTTTTAGTAACCGCGAAAGAAGTCTACTGAATAAAAACGACGTGTGCAATGAATCGTTACGCTCGATTTATTTTGTGTCAGTGTGTTAATCGATTTTGCTACGATTGTGTTTTGGTTTGAATAGGCGGTTCATAGGCATAAGTAAACGAAATGGGTAAAGTTAACTAAAATACAATCACAAGTCCAAAACATGTTTTCAATAAAATATCATGTAAGCGTTTGCTGTCATATTAACTCAATATATAATTTGTACTGAATTATTATTTTTAAAGTTCACTGTTATATTGTGAACCAATTGACCCAATTTTAAAATATCAAATCAACACATGTTTGGTAAGGTTTTGCCGTGAGTAAACCAGCAATAACTAAACGCTTACCGTGGAATGTAATAATAGAGATTTTCGGCTCCAAACAATTCACCAATAGGTCCAAATTTAAAATTAAGCAACGAACAGGCGCCTTTGTTCTTTCAAAAGAGCATGTTTACAGGCGAGCAAAAACAACATCTTATCTGTCAAACGTTTCTTTAAGCGATCACGTAATTCTTCTTCGTAATCTATCCGTTCATGGGACTACCCGTACTCTTGTTTCGTATCAGGTTCTGAATAAGAAAAATAATCAAATAAAATTAGAATGAAATAATAAATAAAATTCACTTTCGACCTAAAAAGAAAGAAGCGAAGGGTTTTACTCGAGAATGGTATAATCAGAAGTCAATCGCAGTGCGTACGGCCCTATCAATACTGTAGGAAATATCTTCGATATTAAATAATTTTGTATAATTTGAACTAAATCTTGTTTGAAATTAAATGATTATAAAATGTCCCCATATATGTCAGTGTGC
>LQRL01120153.1:3673-16438 GCA_001703475.1 Hydroides elegans
GAGTAACTTTTTTTTTCAAATAAAATGTATAGAACTGTTTTGATATAAGGGCACAGTTTATAAAGATAAGTGTGATATACAACGAATGACTGTTTGGATCACACGTTTAGCTGTCAGATCGACAGCCTTTATTGATATGAATCACCCGATATTGCCTCTTATTGTAATCCTTGAGATTGCAAATGGTGTCTCTCAAACCTTAAGTCGAGTACCTGGATCGAATTACAAGTTACTGAAATTACCTTGCTTAGGCTGTTAAGAATTAATGTCTTCCTCTTGTTATAAGAGGCATAATCTTTTATGGTTACTTGTGATAAAAGTGTGCCACTTTCTTTAATTCAGGAGGCATACTTCAGTTGATATATTACTCTATTTGTTTTAATTACTTGATCCATCGAAGTGGTGTCTTATTGTACTTCATCTGTAAGAAGTAATAAGGAAAAAAAAGAGATTTTCGATTAATCCTTTAAGATAAATCCCTTAAGATAATGGTAGTGAGTATATGATTAAATCGAATCCCGTTTATGATAAATGCGCCATGTCTCCAAGTGATCTGATATTTTATATTACACTATACTTCTAATGATACAGAAGCTAATTTGGCATGTCAGAAAATAACTCGATATGACAGTTTATTGCATTTCTACTTCAGCTATGTCAATTTGAAATAAAGACTTCATTTCAATTATGTGTTCCCTGTCAATATAAGCATGTCCTCTGCTGTGTAGGAAATTATCTTTACTTTGTTATCGATTGAGTGTGTTAGTGGGAACAGTGTAAACATATTATTCTGAGTATAGTCTAAGATACAATGAACTCAAAAAGCATGAGTAAATAAATATAACCTTCCGATAAGAACCCGGTTTGGCTAAATTCCAAATCCTCCTCATAAGCTTGCATTGGCTTTAGTGCCAACATTATTAGTTTACTCATAGTATATTTATGTTTTTATTGTAGCGATATATTATGCATACTTAAAAGCCAATGAAACACCATTGGTTCTCTTACCTGATCGAATTTCGGTATATATTTGAAGTCACATTTTAAATTAATATACTGTTTAGAATCATCACAGGTTTGAAACGCCAATAACTATTTGTTATCCTCTTTCTTGTGTCTTCATTATCTATATTTGTCGATACGTATCATATTGCATTTTGTAATTCGTATTTGTTCTGCTAGCATTTGCCATTAGTCGTTTTACTAATGGCCTACATATACAGTAGACCACATTTATCTCGAACTCGGATATCTCGAACCCCCGCTTATCTCGAACAAATCTCCTGGTCCCGTTTATTTTTACTTATATAAGTCTAATGAGCCTCGCTTATGTCGAACTATTTTTATCTCGAACACATTTTGACCCCAAAAATTTTGATTTTTCCCTTATAATCATGTTTCCCTTTTACGATTATTGTGTAAATACACAACAGAACCTCATTGAAAAGCAAGTCCTTTCATGTTGGTTATGATCATTTATTGGCATTCAAAACGTAACACCATTTACTCCGGATGAGATGAACACAGTAGCATATTTGTTAAACCTTTCTTTGAAGCTAGTTCAGTGTATGTTAAAGGGTGTGGTTTCGTATCACAAACGACTGACCGAATAAGACGCCGCTCTTTTATTCTTTTCTCAATCTATTGAGACAATACATTTGAAGGAATCAAAGGTCCATAATCCCTCTCTTTATATGACCCCACTTTCCTTTATTGTAAGCACGACTGCCAACACAAAGCCAATGCATCATTAATCCCAATTTATGTACATGTAGGTTACTTAAGAATCAACAGATTTACAGTGTTATATGTATTGACTGAAATAAAATTGCATTTTAAAAATCTGAAATTTTCCTTGGTTAATTTACCGGATAAGCCATGTGAAATATATATATATATATTTTTTTAGAATAAAAGAAACCCTATCAAGTTCTAAATCATAGTTAGCACACACAATATTTTATCAGCATATTTTAGGTCTATATGGTATGCTCGAATTCGAGACCCTCGGATATCTCGAACTTCGGTTATCTCGAACAAATTTCACTGGTCCCGAGCTGTTCGAGATAAGCGGGGTCTACTGTACATGTATTTCTGTTGTTTCAGAGAAACTTCAAGCTAAGCAACAACTTTTCATCACATGACAACCGACACTCATTCCAGGATCATGGTGTATATCTGGGAGATGTAAGTATGATTTTGTCATAATAACGATGAAATAATTTGTATAAAATATCATAAACTTTATCTTTTATTGAATGGTCCATATTTAACAAATGATTTGATAATAGCCAGCTCTCACGGCTACTCACTGCCTTCATCTTTATGCCCCATATCCAGTCTTTCACACTTTGTATTTCTTCTTTCTCTCCCACGCTTCTTTTCTTCGATGTGTTTTGATAGGTTATTGGATATACGTTTAATTGCTGATCTACCTCCCCTATCACATTTCTTTCCATGCTATAAATAGAAAACTTTATGCCTTTCGATCATATTTGAATCTCATTTGTAGGGTCGCGACACACGGTACCTGGGCAAACGCCTGACGGCGGGTGACCACCGCCAACACTACACGGACAAGGAATATCTCAAGCACAACGCATGCGACAACAAAATCTACCACACGTCATACGTAGACAATTTCCAGGGCGTACCCATACTAGAACCCCCTAAACATAGACGCTTCCCGAAAGTACACAAAGAGGGTGTACCGGGTGACGCTAAGTTGTCCACCACTACAACATCTTGGCATCGGTCACCGGAAGTTCCATATAAGACGCCCACGCATGTGCTGGCTGTCAGTCAGGAGCCTTTTCTCAAGCACAACTCGTGGAAGTATAGCAATCATGGACTCTCCAAGTGTTATCCGCCCTATGATCGGGTAAATAAGGAGAAGCCGTATCCCACGTGGCTTATTCAAGGCGAGCTGGAGGAATTGAAGGCATAGGGGATATGTTTAAGGATGTTTCGATTTCGAATTCGAAAAAATGGCAATACGTGTATTTAAATGTGATATCGACTATGCAATTTTACATTGTTAAGCCAAAAAGGTTGGAACAAAAATATATTCGGGACTTTGATATATTTTCAAATTTTTGTGGAAATGTTATGATGACGGAAAACATTGATAGCATATTGATGCAAGAAAATACTTTCCAAAATGAAGTGAAAATATTGCAAACGTTCTTAAATGGATTCCATTCTCTTCTCGATCAGTGTGTGTGTGCCTAATATATTGGCAGCATATATGAATATTTCATTTTGAGTTGATATTATCTCGATTTAGATGTAAGCTGTGATATTATGTAGCATTATATTGAATGTGTTATTTATTGGTGTATGTCATCATTTTGGATAATCAGTATTAATTTAAGTCATTGATATTATACATCGATCATTTATTACAAAGCTATAAATATGAAACAAAGTTATATTTTGAAAACAATTTGTATACATGGAAATTTATATTGCTGGTTGTGCATATTTGGTGTTGAATATCACCTATTCTGGCAATAAAAAAAACTAGCTGTGATATGTACAGAATAATATTTACTGTTATAATATTATATCTTTTTATAGTTTTTTGTATAACCCTTTCGCCATCATATCAAGTAAAAGTGCCAAAAATTACAAGTATTTTTTTTTTAAATTAAAATAAAATGATAATAAACATTAATTATTCTGATTAATAATATGAAAGTGTAATTATATTGCAATTGTTATGCTTTCATTTAGAATCATGCTCTATTTGATTTTGTAATGAGTTTTCTGAAAATGGTTGTGTTAATTAGAAACTTGGTTTTCTTTCAGATACATTTTGTTTTACATAGGATACTCATGAATGCTTCAATTACATTTGTAAATCTTCGTCTTTGTTTATGTTGGTTGACTTGAATAAACGCTTTAAAAATATTCGAAGTTTTCATATCTTCATAAAAATGAAACAATGAAAAGTAACTTGAAACAATTCTTTATTCACAATTCACACGGTTTATACATTAGCATTGGAAATACATTACACACTTTTTATGCTGCCTTTCAATACAAGACACAAACTGATGAATACAAACTGATTGCAATTAAGCACGAATTAAACCCACAGTAGGCCATACAAACGTTTTTCTTTACAATTCTTCTGCTTTTAATTGAGTGATAATTGATTGCAATAAAATAATAGCGGAACCATATTTGAGCTTTAGAAACTTACAATACTAATAATAACTGATTGCAATTAAAAATGAATCAACCCAGTGGATCATTTAAACTAAATTGAAGTGAAATCTGATTGCGATCAACTAATAGAACTTCCTATCTATGTCTGGGAAATATAACAAGATCAATTTTGTTCTACAATAGCACAACCCCTTCATTATTCAACCGTTGCTCACAGCGTTCAAAAATACCAGCTACAATAATTATGACTAAGCAACTTAAAATCAAAAAGTTACAAGAATAACAATGCGGCATTCAGATACCCCTTAACACAATTTAACACGCACAAGACTTATAATTAGCACTAAGATCATAACCCAACAATGTTCACATGAAACTATCCATGACTGACGGCGTCTGTGCAGCATTGAAGAACATGTATCCCGAAGCAGGATGTCCGAGGGCACTGTACGGAATGAACGGCTGCATGAAAGTGAGGAACCCAGGACTGGGAGTAGGTGGAATACCCGGGGTGCGACACAATAAATCCGGTGTTGCCAAGGGTTTTGGCAGGGGTGGTGGTGGTGATACTGTATCAGAGAACTTGCTTCGTTTGTGGCGCTGCTCAGAAGGTGACGGGGTCTCCCAAGGGCGTTTGAAGGTCACCGATGGTTTGGCGTCTTCAGTGGCGACATCTGGTTTCGACTCGGGTGGCGAGGCGGCTTCTGGTGTGTTCTGCTGATTTGTGATATTCCCAAGGACGGACATCGGTGACGGATGCGCACCTCCCATGCTCGTCGCTGCGTAGCTAGGATACGCAGCAGGATTCATGAAACTGAAACCCCAATCCGTTAGCGTCGCTAGCTGCCCAGGGGTCATCGTCGTCAAGGGTGATGCAACCGGAAGTTGCTGCTGCTGTTGTCGCGCATGCGCGAAAGATCCCCGTTGCGTCGACAGGATATGCTTCGGTAGATCCAACGGCGGCGGACGGTTAGCAGCCCTGCGTCGCAGCTTAGACCTGCGATTCTGGAACCACACTTGGATCCTATCCTCAGACACCGCTAACTCATCAGCCAGGTGCTCGCGGGCGTGGATGTCTGGGTAGCGGTCCTTCAGGAAGCTCTCTTCGAGTTTAGTGAGATCGGAGGCGCTGAATTGAGTGCGATCACGGCGACGGCGGTTGCGTGGGGGACCGGTGAAGAGGGAAGATGGGATGTCACCGCGGCGTGGTGTGAGGTTTTCGATGTCGGATTCGTAGCCCGACGAGTCCAGGACTGGGAGGAAACAGAAAAACAGAAAAGGATATTAAGATACATGTATATGCATACATTGCAACTACATTGAAGCAAGCCATAATCATTAAACTACTCATTTGCAATTTTTAACCGGCTTTGAACCTTACACTCTTCAACAAGTATTATATTTTAATAACATGTTCCAGGCATTATTGAAAATATATTTTTCACATACAGGCCTTAGTAACAACCTTATCCGATAATGATTTGCAACTTCTTTCAAATACATTTAATTTTATTTCTATTTTCTATGATAACCAACAATTTTCTTAAACTTAGATAATTTAAATCGTTGCAATTCACTTAAACTTTATTAAATAGCATTTTACTATCATACTATGTTGAATTTAATTATGAAAATGTATCACTTACTTTTCTTCTCGGTAGAAGATGGATTTGGTGTCGACATCATTCCTTGTTTGTTTTCTCAATTTGATTTCAAAATATTATTAGATTATTTCAGATTATCTTTTTTTTATCACTATGTACTTTCTAAATGTTCTTTTCGCTTACAATGTCTCAATAGATTGAAATCAAACAATGAACTGAATTTCTAACTATTTTTCGCGTCGTTTTATACCCTATACCCTCACGTCCCAGCAAAGTTCCCTTGGTCGGATACCCCTCCTGCACACAATGGCATATCAACCCATAGTGAACATGTAACAATATACTGGGAGGGGTAAACCACAAAAACCCTAAGCCCTATCTCCGGTTTTTAGTCAACACCTTATGGACAGTATGCTTTGAAGCGAAAACACACCCCCATCGACTCCGGGTTTTAATCAACACTGTGTGTCTATTGTGATGTGTAACAAAGACATACCACTCTGATCTCCGGTTTTTAATCAGCATCGTGTATTCATCAGGTTTTATTGTTTTATCTTAATGACATAGGACTTCTAAGTGATTTTTTTTCATAAATACATAAATAATTTATCTTATTTGTTGATTTAATAGAAATTGTAAATCCAATAATTTAATTTCATGAAAGGTTATTATTTATTTTTATTATAAAGCACGAATGAAATATCTAGCATCTCATTGTGAAAGTTTATATACATTTCTATTTAACTTTTGATTTTTTTTTTCTATCACTAAAAGTGAAATCAAATGCTTTTATAATGTTTTTCAATTAAAACAATAAATTATTAAACTGTATATTTTGAAAGGTATCTTACAAGTATCTATATTTTTTTTATTTGTTGAGAATGTTTTTGTTGGCTTTTGAAAACTGACATTAATTTGTACATTTTTGGCAATGCAAATTAAGTATGAAAACGTTGTACAATACAAATACATTAACGTAATCATACTTAAACATTAAAACAAACCATTTTCTTAAGTATTCTTACTTGATGATTGATAAACAAAACAATAGATGTAATTTGGTATTATAGGTAGAACCTAGATACAAAAGCAATCAAAAAAGTGTAATTGCAATTGAGAGGCTTCTAATGTGATTCCAAACTATAAAAGAGCTGTAATTAGCACAATTGCAATTAAATACAAGTAATTCTCTTGTCCCTTTGCGGTGATGAATATTTTTTTTCGAGATAAAGTCTTACTTTCGTCGTACATGTGGGACATGAAACAATGTTAAACATGTTCGGTTTACACTTAATTTGGAATGTGTTGATATGGTAGGTAATACGAATAGTAATATAAACAAACCAAGAAGAACAACAATATTTGTTTAGTTATTTATTTTCAAAAATCAGATCCTTCCAAAATCCGTTCCAAATTTTAAGATACTCATAATGTTTGTCCATACTCTTTATGTGGCTTATCGTATTTATGTAGGAAACCAAATGTAGTTAACTCAGTAACCTGTAACTTTTGATTTGAAGCAAATCGGTTTAATTATATTACTACTTTGTTGCTGATTTTGCGACGAACACCTTAGATCTATAAACTATCTCTTATAAGCTATGTGATTCCTTATACTGTATAAACTGATGACATACTTTGAATATATGATTATGGTTTTTTAATATGTAATATGACATTCACATGATGAAACACAAATTTTAAATATGCTATTAGTGTAAATTCATGTATGCATACCGACGGTTTTTGATCATGTATCAAGAGATTTAATCTGCACAAATAAACCGTTGATAATCTGATTTCACCGCATATAGACTCTACCTTGGATTTATGTTACAGCACAGCCTATGTCTCATTTCGATTGTTTAAATTTTTACTTTATATACAGAATCTCAAAAATTAACTTAAGACATGGACGCTGTTGGTAAGCAACGGAACTTAAGAATTAGTTATGTCTAATTGATATTCTAAGACCCCCAATAACAATCAACAAATTGAACACAATTCATAATAATAATTTTCTAAAACAACATAAGAGCAACACGAGTTCAAACGAAATTTTACACATTGATAACTGGCCAAAAGTTTATTTTCCTTTTAGATAAAAAAATCCAAAATAAAATGTGCCATTTACGTAGGAGACGGAGTATTCGCGATACAAGCTTTATATACTTGTCCTTACTTTATGACATCAGGTTTTCAAACTGTAAAAAGACAATATTTTGCAGGTTTTTTTCTTTATTGTGGCAGCATTCAGCAAATATAGGCCTATATTTTTTAAAGACATATGCCACTGACTTGCCACTCAATATAAATAAACAAAATTACATAAATATTTTGATGAAATTTAATATCAAATGATTTTGAGGAGTTTCAATCAAACAAATATATCCTGGATACAATATGCTGAATTTATATAAACAACAACAATCAAAATGTGGAGTATTGAAGTATAACACTTGCACTAAAAAAACCACATATTCATTGTGTCATATCATCTTAATTCATCAACCTTACGACTTAAAAAAAGAACATATTTTTCTACATACATTGAAACGAATCTATCTATAAACGAAAGCACAAACTAATTCTACATGATGAAACTAAAACAAGGTAAACATACAACAGTTTCGTAGCACAGCACAAAATTCAATATATAGTGAAAGACAGGAAAATATCATTTGGCAAATAATGCACGATTCATTTCTAACTCGTCGGTTTTGAAAATGTATCCTTCAGTTCTTCAGTTCTCCATTTTCTCTTTCCATCCATTCATATCTAGTAGAAGTGGATGATCACTTAAAGGTAGGAATCATAATGTGCTCATATGACCTGCGATCATGGCGACTGATTCACTCTAAAACGGTTATAGCGGCAGTAAACACGTATCAGATTATCCATTTATACAATTAATTCTTCTTAAATGTTCAGAAAGATAATTTTGCTTTCATTGATAGTAATCGATTTGAGAAGTAAACTTTTATATATTTAATATCTTTGGTTGCTGTCAAAGGAAGTCGACGTTCGTGTTCACAGTAATGCCTTGTACAAAATCCTGTTGTTCTGTCCATGAGTGTAAATTTTGTATATCACAAACGATCTGATGTCATCCATTTAGAACACCCTTCGATTCAAGGCCTATGACAATTGACACTGCCAATATTTTTTTTCCCAAAACCGATTGAGAATCAAAAGTTTAAAATCACATGACGAACACTTTTTCTATTTGGTCGATACTGAAGATTTCTTTGGTTCGTGGGCAAACAATTTGGCCTTCGTGTTGCTCCGCCTTAGCACCCAGGGCCTGCAAAACAAAATCAAAACTGTCAATAGCAAAATGATTAAAGTAAGATTTTATTGTATGTACAATTAATCATCTAATTCAATATTGAGAGCTACAATTATTTTAGATAAATTTGATCAAACTGGTATTACAATCGAAGCAAAACTTTTGTGAGGTATTCACGCGTATATGTATTAAATCATCAATATTAGATCAGATTGCTTTCATATTGTTAGGTTTTGCTCCTCATTGCTTTTCAAGTTTCCATAAATTCAGGAATGTTTGTCTAACTTTGGCATTTTGCAACTTATCAAACTGCCTATTACGAGACCTGAATGACAACCTAGCAAACTCCCAAAGCTCAAATGAAATGCTATCTGTTTTCAATATTCTAACGTGTATCTCCTATCATAATTTTTCATCAAAAGTTTTGCATAACTTTTAACACAAAACACAACAAGTTGTGCAAAACTTTTGTTGTGCGCCTTTAATAGATAACATACACAATACATCTCCCATCATACTTACATTCAACCCATATACATATCCATTCGGCAACATCATCGGCGGATTATGCTCATTCATGGGTTCACCGCTTATAGAACAGATAAGCCGTGAATTGGAACAGTGAGCATAGGGGAGACCGCCAGCGAGCGAATTGAGGTGCTTGCTACAAACGGGGCATTCTGCGTTGCGCCCAGAGCCGTCGGCGCGATAACAGTGACTGAAAGGATGGAGTTAAGGAAATATGGCGACAATATAGTTCAAATCCTAAGATCTATATGTGGATTTGGATCATTATTGGTAAGTTATGTTATTATGGAAATAAACACTCCATCATGTAATTTAACATACATATTAAAGAAATAACTACCATATTTGTTTACAGTTTGTACCCTAAAGCGGAGAACTCAATCCAAAGTTAAGTCTCTGAATGTACACTGAGAATCATCAGTACCGACAAATCATATGGGATATGAACTCGCTCCTAATTTACCATTCATCTTAACCATGTAATAATTAGCCATGCCTATAGCGAGAAAAAAAAAAAAAATGATTCTGCATTTTTAGCGCACTAAGCCCCCATCCCATTATTATTATTTTTTAGAAAAGTTAGTTTTCATGTAACTTACGGGATAACGACTCACTCATAGGTTTCCACGCCTTTAAACCTTATTCAGCATCTGCTCAAGATAATATATATGACCTTGATAAAAAAAGGATACTGGGTTTTGAGCGCACTCAGCCCGGCGTTGAGCGCCACAGTGAACACAGAGTGGTTGTTGAGTTGGTAGAGTTTGAAGTTTTCTTGTCGGAACTGTTGCACCAAGACGTTCCATCGCTCGGGGTCCATTAGAGACTGAATACATGGAAATAAAGATAGAGCATGTGATTTGTCCAAAAGAAGCATTACAACTAGCGAAATCTGGAAATAATTTGATACACTAAAACTGGTTTAAAAGGTTATGAAAATGACCAGTATGTGCGGTTGTGGCATTTCTTAGGCCTGAAAGTGTCATTATTGCTTACGTGAGTAATAAACCTGAATGACCAATTTCACAGCCTAAGTCTAGACTAGGTCTCCATGTTATAACAAACGGGAACCTGGTCTAGACTTAGGCTGTGAAATTGGCCCGAAAAGACTGATTATGACAAGCGATTGTCTAAATTAAACTAAATCTTAGCAGGTTTATATACTCTTTTAATCATTAAATTTCCCTGTTTTTTTAATCAATTTTAAATATCTACAAACCTTATAAGGTTCAAGTTGTGTGTCAGATGCAAAAGCCAGTAACCCCATGCTGTTTTGAACTGCCTTTAGTTGATCGTCTTCTACATTTGTGAAATATTTCCTCGCGTGTCTATAAAAAAGTGACATTATTAGCATATGTATCTTAAGCAAGATTTGCTGCATTATTTTTCAGAATTATTTTTCGAAAAGTAAATAAAATTAAATTAATCACTTAACAAGAAAGGTTATATAATAGATACGACGTTGTAGAAAAACAATCGTCGTCATAAACGTTTCTTCTCTCAAAAAATGGTTTACGAACACAACGTTGTGTGATTTAGAAACGCTTATTATTTAAGAATCACATTTAGAATTTATTATCCAATCTAAAATCGATAATCATTAAAAGCTATAATCATGTAGAGCCCAGTGCCTTGCTGTTCAAATGTATAATTTAGGTCTGCACTTACAATACAGCATCCAGTCGATTTCCACTTCTGATCAATTCAATGAATTCTTGTTGGCGTAGATTGAACTCGAGCGTACTCTGCAAAATAATCAAAATATACACGTTTTCAAATATGTTCATATGCAATAACCGTCATCCTTATAATAAGACTAATGATAATTTCTAATTCAGAACACCTTAATTTAACTCGCCCAAATGACCTAATGAAATTGTTCACACAAAATTGTTTGCAGATCCTGAAAGCACACATATTTTTACTAAGCCTTAAAATAAATACAATAACAATGATTAACGTGATATGTTGATATCCGTAGTTTACCTTCATTTTTCGTAATTTTGACTTGTTATCATAGCACCATGCCAAACATTTGGTTGTGTCTCTGCTTGCTAACGATTCTTCCACGTCTTTGGAAACCAGGAACAGATCAATGTTTGTCAGATCCTGTAAGTAAAATAAAAGAAGTTCTTAAAGAGTATAAGAATTCTATACGAAATAAATGGACAATGACTTTATGGTTATTTATATACAAACTCATTCGCTTGAAATAATTATAAAAGTAAGCCACTGTAGAATAAGTTATCTTGATTCAAGTTCAAAGTTATTGTCTTAAGGAAACAATGTTAATATACGAACAGAAACCCTTATCCCAGGTGCCGCAAAAAATACAAAAGTGAATCAGGTTGATAACATATATCTTAACAAGCATATCAGCTTTAAAAATACCAGATAACCCTTATGTTTTATTACTAATTAGACTATTTTGTTTTTGTTGATATTGGCCATAACGCTCAAATAGATGCCTATGTGCGATGTTCCTTTATGAACAAATAGATCAGTTCATGCATTTAACCAATGCCCAGCATAACATTGTATCACTGCATTGAGAAGACAGGTGAATCATCATCTGAGTGCCTTCTTGCTAAGGAACTCAATACAAATCATCAATCAGTAGCTATTTCGCAATGTTTCGTGGTTTATGCAAACGCAGCTATTTTTAGCACGACAAGCAGTTTTCATATTTCTTTTTTAGTTCGTGTTTATATATGATACAATTAAACCAGTATTTGAGGCTTTCATAAAACAACATACTATTTTGTTAAAATATTGAACAAATGGATAAAACGGAGTTGCTCAAATAAGGTATGTTTTGTTTAATCATATACACAAACAAGTTTCCATATAACTTGAAAGTATCTATAAGAATTATCAAATGTATTGTTTAAAAATAGGAAAAATATTTCACAGTTTTGCTTCTATTACCTAATTAAATATATCACATTAGATTTCGTCTAGAATTCATAGTATTTGTTGAATTGTACCAATTTTAAAATTCATTGATAGTTACGCCTAATAAGTTTTAATATCAAAATGATATTTAACGACAACTCTCGAATTTCTATTTTTTTTCGATGAAAATGGATCAGACATAAACGTTAGGATAGAAGAAAACTATTTCGTCCTTTTGGACGTCCTTTCACATTATTAACGTTGTTATGTTCTTGA